>LASR02022618.1:0-10874 GCA_001272965.2 Paraurostyla sp. PUJRC_G6
GGACATTTATTAAAGCATCCTTGATTTAATTAATAATAACCATATGCACAACTTTGGCAATCTGTGCTCGTATTAGATCCAGTACATGAGGTGCAAGGAGCTGGACATATGGCACATTTGTTGTTTTAATCATCATTCCAAGTACCTTTTGGACATTAATCAATGCATTCAAAATTATGATAAAAATATCCTGATTTGCAATTCTTACACGTATTGTAATCTGATTCCCAACAAAATTTGCAAGTATAATAGCATGCTATAATCACATTAAGAATAAGATTAATTACGTTTAATTGTGAATGTAAAAGGAATAACTGTCTCCCAAAGAGCATCATCTATTCCTACACATTCCAGCTCTACTGACCCTACATTTTCATCAGTTCCAATTCCCCCAATAGTGCCGTTTGAGAAATTTAATGTTATGAAATATGGTAAAGTGTTCCCAGATTCTTTTTATCTAAAATACATTGTGAAGTTCTCTCCCTCAGGATTCGAAAATAGTTGTGTTTTATTAAAATTAAAGTAAAAGAAATTGTTAACTAAAGAATAAATGTTTGGCAAAGTTTTCACACCGATTAGAGGCCAATTTTATATTACTTCAATAGTGAAGTTTTAAAATAGAGGTGTAGATATGAAGTCATCGTATTAAATAGAGATTGAATGATTACCTCCTTAAGAATTTTTATTTGGTCCAACATCAATCTTTTAAGTAAAATTATTCCAAACAAACCAATTGCTTAGTGTAGAATTATATTATGTATCGTTTAGATATAAAGTATAGAATGACTATTCTCCTTAAGGATCCAAACTTGAGTTTGAAAAATCAAGATGCAAAGGATCAGGAAGTCGTGTAGAATACTTTGAGCTCCCTGATAAAATTATTATTGGCTATTTCAAAAGAACAATCAATATAAAGTAGTATATATTTGGTACACTTGTAGTATTATCTGAAATAATGCACGATATATTGTATAATCCAGAATATTAATTGCTTCTTGGTGATTAGCCAGAAAGATTGATCTTTCCAGAGGTAATATTTTAACTGAATCTAATCCAAGAGCTTCCTGATGAATTAGTATTAATTGTTGAGCAATCAATAAAAATAATATCTCCTTCAGTATCTGAAAAGTTTTAATACCAAAAAAAATAACTAAAAGCCTATGGTATATAGATAGTAGATAATGTCTAATTTATGATTTAACTCATATACGGAGCATAATTCTTGTAAACTCTCAATGAAATGTTATAAATATTTGGATTTGCAGGATTGAATTCATCCCAAATAAGAATCTTAATATAATATTATGTAAAATTTCCACTAGCAGGCTGAGGAGGATTTAATATTTAATATGCAATAGAATCACTCGTATTTGATGTGACAGAAAACCAACTTTTACTTAAAGTTATATTTGAACTATTTAATAAAAACACATCAAAAATTCCATAATCATTTTCTTCATCATAACCAAAAAATATTTCATCGTAATATTCATGATCAGCATACATTGAAACATTTTAATTAAAAGTAAGTTTAGGTAATGGAGGCTGATTTGGCAATATTTCAATTGTAAAATCTGTATAATTTGATAAACTAGAATCTTCGATTAGATTAGCTTTGTATCTTATTGTAAGATTCTGTACTTATGATTATGAATTCGGATATATATAAAAAGCAGGTATATTTTAATCAAAAGAAATAAAAGATGGCAAAGAGCTACCATTTGCAAGAGTTGCAGATAATGTAAAATTTTATCCTTAGCATTAAGTAAAGCTGGGGACTACGAATGAAACATTAAAGGTACTAACTTTAAATCCTCCTGTATTAGGTCCAGTAGAATATCTAATCCTATTACTAATTGTTGGATATGATGGAGTCGAATATACTTTGCAAGAGCTTAAGAATTAGTATTTGTAATCTGCTGTATAATTAAAAATTGGATATGCTTTGATATATCTAGGATTTCTTTAGTATTGCTGAAATGTAAAATTACTAATTGCCTAATTTTCAGTACCTGAATTCTACCAGCCACTCCAGTTAGATCCATTTACTCCGTAAGGAAGGTTAAAATATGTATAACAATTTCCTAAAACTGTTTAAAATCCACTGCACTCTGAAACAAAATAATAAGAGGAAGAATTAAATCTTGAAATTATTACATTTTATCTAGTATTACCACTATTTGGTCCAAAAGTATTAAACATATATAAAATTGATTATCTCTCAAAAAATCTATGTCCAGAAAAGTAATAGCCGCCTTAATATATTTATTCAAATTGATTAAAAATAATACCAAAGTATGGGTCCATTATCACAAAATACATCACACCATATGTAGCAACATTTAAATATAATCTATTTAGCGAGGTCATAAAATATAGACTTGTTGAATAAACTGTACTTTAATAAGAAAATTCTCTTTAATCATATAAATTGCCGTTTGATTAATAAAATGAAGATAGAGTTTATTCGTTTCCATTATACTAAAATAGTTAAAATAAAGTATAGACAAAGGTGCTGCCATATACTTCAATCCCAGATTAAGAAGTTTCAATAGCATTCAAAGGCAAATTATTGAATGTACAATATGGAGGTATTCCATCAGTATTATTATACTTTATAAAAGCCCAATTATATCTGCCATTATTATTAAAAAAAACAGTAGAATAGACCATGTTATTAGGTTAATCTATTTTAAGTGAAACACCAAATGATAGAAAGGTATTTATTTATGAAAATCTCATATACTAAAAATTAAAGTATTTATCTAATTTTAAAATAAAGACGTATCTGCAATTCCAATTCGAGATACCAAACTTAAAAGTTCCTCCAATTATATACTAATTTCCTTGACTATCAATTTTGTAATCTTTAGTAAAAAATTCATTACCATTTTTATTTAATACTTCTCTTGCATCTTTTAGCTTCCCATCATTCGAATATTTCATGAAAATTGCAGCATCACAATTATTATTAACATATACATGAGTGTGCATAAGATATATATCAGATTAATTTCCAAAATAATAGCACCCTACTATATTAGAAGTAAAATATGTTTCAATTGTTATATGATAATTTATAACCCAATTTATATTGTACTAAGCTAAGAAACCTGCATAAGAAGAGGGCCTCAAATTATTCAATAAAGTTCCACCACAAACAATAAAATTCTATACTAATTAATCAATATCAAATCCCAGATTAAATATTGAAGATTATCCTCCAAGAAACATATTTTAGAAAGTACTAGGGCAAGAAGAATTATATCTTGAAATATAAGATATATTACTAGTAACATCAACTAAAAATGAATTTTCAGTGTATATTGAGGAATTTATGGATAAAGTTTCTTTTACTACAATAGTGTAAGTACCAACATCTGCTTCTGTAGGATTCATAACTAATTATGCATGCGTAGTATTATATGTCATATTTAAAAAAGATGGTATGACTGAATATCTATCTACATTCCAAGAAAAATTCAAGTCTTTATTAAAGCAATCAATACCTCTCATAAAAATGTAGGTATAATCTGTTTAAGGAAGCTATATTTATTAGGTTTTTAGAGTCTCTGGATAAACTGGAGGTGGATTAGAAGAGCATGAAAAAATTGTATCGCCGGTAAATTTAATTCCCGGTGTTTAGTAATTAATAAGTTCTCCATAAATGCCAATGAATGGCTCATAATTATAGCTTCCTTAAACAGTAGTAAATGAGATAGTTGTGTAGTTGTACTAAGTTAATAAAGATGTGCTATAACTTGATTACGAATATGTCGATAAAGATAGACAAGATGAATCAAAAGAAAAGTCAATTCCATACTTATTTATAACTCCACTAGAACTTGTTGATGATTCTATAAATTATTATGAGCTATCATTTAATAACTTACTATAGCCAGCAGAATTGTAAATTAAAAAAAGCTACTCTTTATAAATATATATATAAGGTTTCCAATTATTACTATTTGCTACATTGTATCTATATTTAAAAATAATTAGATATGAATTTACGATTTAACACTATTTAATGATAATCCACCATTTTTTTAGTATTTAATAATATAAGTTGTTGATTCAAAAAATGACAAAAATTAATATGCAAAATCTGAATAAAGTGTTATATCTGAATTAAAATTGTCATTATTGGCAGCAACTATGTATGAAACTGAATGAGTAATTTGCATTGTATTTTCATTTATTCTATAGGCTAATATCATAGCATTAGGTGAAGTTTTTATTGATGAAATATAGATTATAAATCCGCTAGGATCATATTCATGCTAATAGAAATTTCCATCCATTGTAAATTAACTACCTTGATCTAATTAAATACTAGCAATAATAGCACCTGTTAGCTTATTATACTTTGAAAGTTAAGCATAAGAGGTGCTATATCCAGGATTTAACATAATACCACTAGCAAACATTGTTAGGTTATCATTTGAAAATGAAAAATCATAATAAGGATATCCCGAGGCACTTCCCATAGTTGCATATGAATACCACATTTATCTAGGGGTTACATCAGTAACATCAATACTGCATAAATATAATTAATTTAAACCACCAATATCTTGTCTTTCAGCTCCAAAAATAATGTTGTTATTATATGATTTATCAATTGCAAATCTTATTCCAATATAATTAAGGAATGTTCCTTGTATTCTTCTAACATATTAAATTTTACCATTAGAATAATCTTATTTAACAAGAGCCACTATAATTTAATCAGGGTAATTCATTATTGAATAAATTGATCCACCTGAGCTAAATTTGCACCCTAACGCATAAATATCTTTTCCACCATACAAAATAAACTTGAAAGAATAATGCCAATAAATCTATCCTGATATGCTAGCTAATTATATAAAAGTAGTCTAACCATTTTTATCTGAATAATGCTTTGGCTTATAGTTAGCAATATTAGTTAATCCACATAATAATATATTTCCATTGTTATAATCCATATCTGATGATTGAAAATTTAAAAAGCCAGTTGAATCTCCCAGAATTTTAGGAAAATCTTTTGCAAAAGCACAAGGTGTACTAGAGGATGTAGCTACATCATTGCTTGCTGATACAATATTTGACGGCCAAACATGAACAGGAATTATTGAAATAACCGATCCATAGCTATTATTCTACTAAACTCTAAATTATCTGAACCCAGGATAGATAGGTGCAGCTTAAGTATCAATAGTTATGCTTGTTTGAGTCAGAGTTAAAAACTAATTCCACGCATTAGTGGTTAGAGATAACTATTCATCTAATATTTAATAAGTAGTAGGTTAAAAGCCATAGCAAGATTTGAATAGAGTTGAATTAATATTTAAAGTGACACTGCTTCCAGTGGTAACTTCTATCATAGGAAACTCTTAAATTGAAGGTAAATATGATTGACTACTATTACACAATTTAGTAGTTCCTGGGTAATAAGCAGTATGTAAATTATCTTACTATAATTAAATAGTTTAAGGACCATATGAATGTAGCTGCATAAAGCGATAGGTAGGATTGTCAATAGTAATTAATTATTAATTTCCAACCACTAAAACAGTGCCATCAAGAGTTCTTACTGTAGGAGATTCATTTACTTAGATATTTCCAGATGAACTAGGAATTGAAGGAATATGGCATTCATATTTCCCTAAGTAGTAATAGTCAAGTGATTATTTTGATAGTAAA
Organism: Paraurostyla sp. PUJRC_G6; assembly: GCA_001272965.2. Lineage (NCBI taxonomy): Eukaryota > Ciliophora > Spirotrichea > Stichotrichida > Amphisiellidae > Paraurostyla > Paraurostyla sp. PUJRC_G6. The sequence continues at coordinate 5,689 of LASR02022618.1, forward strand.
AATTCATTATAACTAGAGGCGGAGCCAGTGCCGATATTAATTCCAAATTTATCTACTGCATAAGTAAACAGAAAGTAGTTGGAACTTTAAGCAATCATTTTTCCTTGGAATTAGGTAGTAAGTCCATGATGCTAGTATGTTGAAGTTAATTTTACTAAATCTGGTGTTAAGTATAATATATAAGCATATTTAGGATACTATGTGAATCCAGCTAATATTATATTTCCATTATTATTGTTTACAGCCAATGCAACGCCTTAGACATCAGTGGTTGGTGTGAATACTAGTTTTTAGCTCAATACTATGGTGCTATCATTCTTTAGACTTAAAAGATTAATCACATCTCCATTAGTAGCAGTAGCGTATATTTAATAATTATAGCTATTATATACTATCCATGGTTTAATGGTATAAGAAGCTCCGAACGCTCTTGAATAATCAAAGGTCTTATTCCAAATTATATTTCCTGTAGCCGTATCTTACTTTATTATCAACCATTCTCTTAATGTAGAAGATTAAATAGTCTATGTACATGAAGAATACATATAAGAATTTTATGGTTCGAAAGCAGTCATTCCATTAAATACATCTAGAGTTGTATATGAATGAAATACTGCATAGTTAAATACTGTATTCAGTTATGATCCATCGTCTTATAGCATAACTCCACCATTATACCTTTTATTAGTTGATTATTAGTAAATAACTTAGAGAAATATCTATTACGAGTTAGTAGGATTAGGCTCCATTACTCTTCCACTCATTACTAATAAGCTAGATGAGGGTATTTTTTAATTGTAAGTTACCAATTATCTTGACCAAATTAATTTACCCTCCTCATACGTCAGTTTTATAAGAGCATGATTATATGAAGATACATTATTAAATATCGAGGAAATTGCAATTGCATAGACGAATGAATTTTGAAAGGTAACTGATTCAATCTCATCGTATCTATCCTAATATGAATAAGTCATCGTATACCATTCTACCCATCCTGTTTCCGATAACCTCATAACATAGCCATTCGATCCCTCAACACTGACAACAAAAATATTATTAACACCTGCACTTCCACTGATTAAAATGTTACCATCTGATGGATTTATAAATAAACCAACTTATCTGAAATCGCAACCAGCTGTACAGCCACCTCCAAAGGAGAAGGGGAATTAATTTTGAGGACAATCGATCTTGCTTGAACTGCTTATGGTTATATTAGAAGAAGCAACTAGTCTTATTTGAATTGTGTGATCGTATGAAATAGGTAAAGATCCATTTAAGATGTCAGTATAAGAAACTCTTAATAAGAAAGATTAAGGTCTTTCTGCTATGGTACTAGATATTGTTATCGTTTAAAGTCCATCATATGAAACAAAAGCCTAAGAAAAAGTCTGATCATTGGAAAATGGATTTTTAACTGTCAATGTCTGCTTCCTCCCTTGGCAACTTAAAGGTGGATCATTTAAAGGAATTACATAGCTAGATGTTGAAAGTGGGAATTCATAGGTAGATGAGCCATTATATGAATTTGCACTAGCTATCATTATGCACTGCTTATTTTAGTAAGGATATGCTTTGTAATAACTACCAAATACTCCGAATCCATATTAAGATCTTAAAGAGTAGTTTGTTGAAAATATTGATGTATATAGGTATGACCCTCCTGTTTCAGGAAGGATGGGGTAATTGTCAGTATTTAAAGGGGCATCAGAAGATATATTTGAAATTGATCCATTAGTAATTGAAACTGCTAAAGGTGTAGAAACTGTAAAATATGTCCCATAATTAGCTATGAGTATTGATGAGGGACTTGCACAATTGTAGGTGTCAAAGTCTCCGTTTACATCTGATCTGAATATAATTATACTCCCTACCGTTGTACTTAGATCTCCATTAGTTATATAAAATAAATCATTCCCATATAATCCAATAGCCACTGGTAAAAAGCTACTCCCATCTGCTGGATTTAATGCCTTTACGTATAATATATTCAATGAGTTATCTAATTTAATAAATACTATCTAAGAATCACCTGCCATTAAATGAATATTTTTACTTGAATCTGAATTTAAACATACACTAGCTATATTTATACTAGCAGAAAAAAGCAAACTTTTGCTATAAAGTTATTAAAAATAAGTCCGATTAACAATATATAATGAAATTGAATCTTATGATGAATTTCCAAATCCAATTAACAAAAGCTAGTTAGTATCATATAGCATCCCGTTTAACCTTCTTGAGTTTTTGGCATTTGAAAAATAGCCTGTAGAAATAAAATTTCCTGTGGTTAAATTAATACAATGAATTTTCATTCCATTAGCATAATCAAACTCTTATACATAGAAATTTTAGTTTGATGAATCAATTATTGCATTATAATTTAAAGCATTAGCTTAAGAAGAGTAATATTTATACCAAATCAGATCAAAATCGCTTTCATCAATCATCATTGCTGTTATTCTGTAAGCACCTCCTAATTTAGCTCTATAAATAGCAATAGCCTAAGAAGATTATAATCCTTAAAAATATATTGGAATATTTGGGCTAAATCCATCATATGGCATTTGCCTGGAATAAACTACACTTCCATCTTTCTTTTTCAGTTTATATATAGCAGAAAGCTCATGAATTCCAGAAAAATAAAAATTACTTGTAGTGCATGAGCCATATACATAAGATGAATACGAAGCTATCGAATAGCATGCTTATGAAGAACTTGCTTCAAGAGTATTAACAGTGTAAACCCAGCTGATTACACCTCTTTGGTCATTTAAAGATAAAAATCCTGCTCCAACTGTTAATTTTCCAAAAGGATGATCATAGGCAATACCAGCTAAAAGTATATTACCTAAAGTATCAACATCAGCAAATAAAACTGTATTTATATTGTCATCTCCGTAAACTAATGGGTATATTTATTCATTACAGCTTGAAATATCATGATTTGGTGCTGTATCTGCAGTTGAAACTAGACTCTGCTATGGTAAAATAGTAATCCTTAATGGAATATTCATTGTAATTTCTAATTAATTGACTGTTACTTTGAGTTAGAAAGACCCTACATAATAATTAGTGTCTGATGATGCTATTGTTATCTAGATTTATTTATTAGCTGAATCATAAATGAACTAAGAAGGCAAAGTGGTACCATCTGCATATGTAATACTAACAATAGAGAGTTATTTTCCATCACAAGAAGAAACTGAAATTGGATAACTCTTTGTATTCTCGAGGTCTGTAGTAAGATCATATACTATAGGATTAGGAGTGATCGTTATGGGAAGTGAGCAGAATTTACTGCCTTTATAATCCTGCATCATATACAAAGTGCTTACATTTTGAGAATTCAATATTACTGAATTTGAGGTATATGCTGTCCAGTTAACAATCTCAGTGTTTGTCTAAAAAGAAGCACTTGTTGGAGTAATTGTTATTGAAGTTTTGATAAGATTTGTTCCAGCAGTGTATCCACTATTAGTGAGGTTCATGCAGTTATATTATCCAAAGTTCAAAGAATCGTCTGTTTTCATGATTATTATCTAAATTAAACCAACATTATTTTGAAAAAATTACTCTTTGCTTATAGTTACTGTTGAAGAATCCTGAAATTGAATATCCAATCATAAATGTCGAATCAATAGTTGAGGCTTTTGAGAAAATATTAGGAGTTGGACTCACGTTAACTCCTCTATCATATTAGAATGAGGCTTGAACTACTCCAGTGTTATAGTTAAAGTAAAAGAATTTGCCAACATCTATATATCATAAATATTATAAGCTTACATGAACTCATTCCAAAAACATATATGCATGTTTTAGATAAAACTACTTAAATTGAGAATTGCTAGTAAATTTCGTTTAATTAATAGTTAACTATATTTGAACTAACATTCGTACTACCAAACTTGATATTTAAATAGAGTGTGGTTGGGGCTTAGTGAGCAACAAACCAATAGTTGGTATCAGATGAGAGCTTAATTACAGCAGGAGCAAATGAGCTTGGTCTACTCCACTGAAATTCATTAAATATAGAACCATCTGTCTTATTCATTCTATGAAGAGAATAAGAGTTTTCGTATAAGCTGATTTGCCACATACTTTGTGCAGTAAATTCCATATCAAGAATATAGTGCTCTGTCGAGCTTGTACGAGTATCGTTGTGCCTTCTAGTAAACCAGTTGCAGTTTAAATTAGCATCCAACTAAGCCAAATAGCCCTCACCTCCACTAAAACTAAAAGAAGATGTAGTTCCGCTCAATATAAGATAGATTGTATTTCCAGTAACATCATATCTTAATGAAGCAAATGTAATTGAAAGATTGGCAAGATCTAAAGATTTCTCTATTATTAATGACCCATCTATTAGATTCAACTTAGTTATTCTCAGCTATTAGTTATATTAAACAATGAAAACTGAATTCTAAGTGAGGACAGGGTTAGCATTTAAATTCCAGCCAGGATATTCATGATATTTTAGCCATTATATATTTCCTATTTAATAATATAATTTACCTATCATACCTAAAATATCTGAGTAGCCCACAAATCCAATTTAACCAGTGGAAGGGTTGCCAAATATATTGCAGGAAGAATTATAAGTCGATATAATATTACCTATCTTAACAAAATTATTGGCTCCATCATAATCAAGGCCTACTAAAGAAACATCAGCATCACAGTGGCCCATCATTCCCCCGTAGATCATTGGAAAAGTTAAAGTACTTGAAGGGCAAGTCCACGGTAGGAATCCTAGCATAAATAATTTAAAGATGATAATTAATACTTTTTTTCTGTTCAACATCATGATTCAAAATTGTTTCTTGCTTTTCAAGATTTTCTAAATATTGATGTTTGTAAAACAGATTTCCATAAGAAGGTTCTTAATTCTTTTGTATATTGGAGGATTGAAATATTTAGCCATATTAATCCAAATTAAGTTAAAAGGTCTACCATAAATTATTGAAAAGTATACTTACTTTTATCATCAAAAGTATAAATATTATTAGTAGTTGCTATGATAGTGTACTAGTCATGTTTTAAAGCATTTTTATAAATAAACTTATTGATATTTCCTTAACTAAAGATAATAATTCTTTTTTATTATTTTAAATAATTAACAACTATTCAATTAAATTTATCCAATAGTTTGATAAATAGAGACAGAGGGGTTTTGGGGTTTT
>LASR02022623.1:0-10582 GCA_001272965.2 Paraurostyla sp. PUJRC_G6
AAAACCCCAAAACCCCTCAACTAATATTGGGAGAGATATTGATTAATAAGAATTCTGAGTTTAATTTACATCTAATGATAAGTTTCTTATTAGAATCTTTTTATAATAAAAATTCTTAAAATTATTATTACCTAGACTTATCATGAAAAATCCTTTCAATAAAAACGCTTTACTTTCTATCTTATTTTTATTTGGTATTTTAACACTCGAGGTAATCAATATTTCATCATAATTATTCATGCGAATAGATCATCGAAGGAAAACAAGAAGATACTTTAGATAAACTACAATTTAACTTTGAATAAGCAGATTAAAAATGCAAAGAAACTGGCTTATTTGAAAAATATTAGTTTCCTAAAATATTAAAATAGCAAGAATCTTTTATTTAGAATCCAAAAGTAAAAAGTAAAATATTTTCTTTAATTAATAGGAAATCTTGCTTGGAGTTGCCCTCAGAAAACATTTACGTTTCCGTTAATTTTTGGTGGGCTGATGGCGGACTGTGATGCAGATGTTTAGCTTCAAAGCTTTGATTACGATGGACTAAATCAGATATTACTACTTGGGAAAGTAAATGCTACATAAGCAAATTCATGCTCAAAGTTTGGGAACCCTTATTCAGGAGCTATATACTTTGTTTCTTATTTCGATATACTAGGTATAAAGTGTTGAAATTTAAATTTTAGGCAATATAATATGGCAAAGATAACTCTAAAATGTCGGAATAACATCTAGTTATGACCCAATAATAGCTTCAGATGCTGCTTTTTTAATTACAAAAGGGTCTTAGCTTCGTATTTCAAAGATCAGACTGTCAGATGGAACAGTTTTATTAGAAAAATCACTAGATTTCATATCAGGGAATGCTTAAACAATGTCAGCATATTTAAAATATGATAAAATGGATAATAATATCTATCTAATACTTAATGGAAATACTTCTGCATTTGGTTTTACAGGACAGGAGGGCTATCTTTCAAAGCTAGACACTAACTTAAACTAGTTATGGTTTACTCGGAGGCATAATGATTCTCTTACTACTGCTTCAACCCACACAATATAAGATCTCGCTTTTTCAAATAATAGCATTTGGTAAGTTAGTCTATATGAGCAAAGCCAGGCTTTGAATTAAATAAATAAGTCTGATGGACAGTAACTACTTGAGTTTCTATGGAATCCTATCGGCTTAACTCCAAATACTAAAATAAGACTCAGTTCTGATTATACATAATGGTTTGTAACTCATAGAGATGCCTCTACTTCTAAACTAGTCTATAAGATTGGATAGACATCAAATAACTCTACTGTTATCCAATATAACCTCAACTACATCTGCTAAGATCAATCATTTTAGGTTATATCTTCTACTTAGTCTATTTACACATTTTGCATCATGAGTTCATGTAATCTTACGATACTGGCTAACACTTTATAGATATTGGTAGATTCTTTCAGTTCAACTATACAACTGGAGATATGATCTAGTCTGAAGAATTCAATAGAGGAGCAGTTAGTACTAATTCCATTGGAATAGTATCTATAGCATCAGTGAGTGATTCAACCTTTTTGGTTGGATATACAATTTCTGCTTTACTAAATTCTACTTACAAGCAGAGAGTAATCACTAATTTTAACTATTTTAGATTATAATATTTAAAACAGATTAATCATTCAATGAATAGGCTTATAGCTGCATGAATTTGACTTCTTTGGGATATACTAATGCAGATTTAATTAAATCAACAATTACCATAACTCCTACTTCTAATTCTTCATATACTACAATAAATGAAGTAGTGAATTGGACCAGCTATACAACAGGCTTTTATTTATCTGATCCTTCTAATGTAAGCAATTTATATATGCTTCCAGATAATTAAGCTAGTAAATACTGCTCTCTTCCTCTATCAATAACACCTAATCCTATTGTTTATGATCTTACTACTGATATGAATCAAACTAAAAGCTTTCCTATAACAGTGAGCCAATGTGATGGAAAGTAATTTTCTATTATAAATGTTTCATATTCAGATGGCAGCACTTTACCATCGTAATTTACCTATGATTATTCTTCAAAATAAGTTTCTGTGATTATTACATTATCAGACACAAATTATTATGTTGGATCTTTTTATCTCAAAGTATTAGTTGACTAATTTGGAATAGCTATGGATGTACCATTAAGAATTACGATAATACCTCAATCAAGCCTAGTATAAAGCGCTGATTCTAATCCTAATCATAATATATCTGCTTGTGTAGAATAAATATATCCATTTGTTTATGGAGATGATTAAAAAGTTACCTTAATCTATGGAAATATTGATGAATTAGGTAACATTTTATTAGCAGGCAAGGCTATTGATCCACCATTTGGTGATAATACAATTGAAACTGGGTTTTTATCCTTGATTGATTAAAGAGGTGTAATTAATTGGGTTTATAGAGTTGATACTTCTCTGAGTGTAGCATCTGTTTAATAGTGCTATTCAATTGCATCTTATTCTTCTTATGTTTATGGATCTTGCACTTAAAATCATTATTATCTTTAAACAAGTAATCTGGTACCTGCTATTTATAAACTTTAGAAAAATGATGGAAAAATTATTTTTTCAAAGCAACTACCATATGATGGATCATCTACTATGTAGCCTATTTATATTTAAGGATTGCAAAATTCTTAAGCATTAGCAATTTTTAAGTTATTCTTAAATATTTACAGAATAGGAGGAATTCTATTTGATGAAAATAATTTTGAAATTATATGGTATAAATATGTCTCAGGATATTCATATTAAATCAAATATGATGCTTTTGTTGATTAAACAAATGGATACTATTTTGTTTAAGAATTTGATAATATTGGAGGATTGAAAATAAATAAAGTTAATATCACGACAGGTAATTTAATTGCTAAAGCTCTACTTTCAGAAGCCAAAAGTAATGATATACAGAGGGGAAAGCTTTTTGATTCTGATAAGTTATTATTTCTAGGGCTTATTAATGGAGCTTAAGATATAGTTTAAATATATATTTTGAATAGAGGTAATTTTAACTTGATAAATAGCAAAGCCCTTACATTTGTATCAAGTATTAATATAGCTAGTGTTTAGGGTAATTCTGACTAAAATAATAATATTCATTTAATGGCTGGTGATTCTTAAATTATGTTTATTAAATTAGATAATTCATTAAATATATTATATTTGAAAGTTTTATCACCAGCAGATGGAAGTAATTTTATACCAATTGATGTTGCTGTTTTAGGCAATGATATATTTTATATGAATTATGGTGATTTGAGTACTACTGCTGGAAGCATTGTTATATTTAGATCTGACTTTAATGGGGACTTTGATACTTATAATTGCGCTAGTCCAACAGCAATTGCAACTACTTCATATGGCTCTTATTTTACAATTGGAACTATTTCAAACCCTAATCCAACTATCACTAATTCTACTGTTGCATCACCTAGCCTACCATTAAGCAATGATAACTTCCCTATATTATTAGAAGCAGGAGGTTCTGCAATAAATACTTAAATATTTTCAGCAAACTTAACAATAAGTGGTTAGACAGGATTCGGAATATTCGGTTCATTAAAAAAAGCTTATCCTTTTCAAAGCTATCAATGCACTATGATTGCTACTCCAAACTAATATAATGGACCTTCTACATACGAATTCCCTATTTCTACTTCTAGCTATACAATTACTCTTTAAGATCCTAATTAAAGCTGCTAAGGAAGAAATACCTATTTAGGAGTGATAAATCCCATAAATCGTACAATTATCTTTGCATAAACTTTTGTGTCATATGATGGATTGAAAACTATTTCGATATCAAGTACAATTGGCTAAAGACCCCATTCTTTCTTCTTAGGAGTAACTTATTATGATAGTCTGAATGCTTCAACCAATTTTTAATATGATCACACTATTTAAATTAGATTAATAGATCCTCAGAATATTACACTCAGCGGATCAAGTGCTTCAGATTGTGTGTAAAATTCATTTCCTATTTCTTTTGGAGGGAACTGTGTGTATTCCTGCTACATGATACAATAAGGATTATATGTAAATCCAACTGATTCTAACATACTTATTTCTGGGAGAGCAGGTGCTAATAATACTTTTATTGACACTATAGATTATACAACTACATTTGCATATTATGATAATGGCTATGTTATGAGATTATCAGAGACTGGATGGGTGGAATGGTTTTCAATGATATATGGCTATTAGTAGATATGTGATGACCCAAGAGCTGTTGTTGTTTAAAATTCATTTGTATACGCTTTTGTAATATAATATGATTATCTAATATCAGCATCAAATAAAAATGCTGTGATGAAATTAACTTATAATGAAGGAAAACTAATTTGGGCAAGATAAATAGTTCCCTTTAATTCAAAAAATTCATAAATTATTCTATAAATATAAGATGGAAGGACTTTTGAGGCAGATCCAATAAATTCATAATAAATGTTTTTAGCTGTAAAATATATTGATTTAAGTAATAATATGTATGCTGGTGGAATTATGCTATAAGATGATGGAGAAAAACTAAATACTGTGTTTAATTATGCAATATTTAGTCCCTTTAATTAAGCTTTTTCTGGAATGTGCGCATTTGATCCACTAAATACTTTTGTTTATTCCTCAAGTACTTTGCCAACATAAAATTTAACTTAATAAGAATTAGCAATAATGAAATAGGATAGTTCATCTGGCAATATAATTTGGAATAAAACTTTTGATTTTTCAAAAAATTTTAATGCAAATTACTTGATTAAGCCTTGGCTAATTTACAGCTCATTCAATAATATGTTGTATGCTGCAGATACTAGTTAAGATTTAATATTTCTTTTGAGAATTGATACGAATGGAAATTTAATGTAAAGTTAATCAATCTTATTCACTCCTACCGCTGACACTTAAGCTGTCGCTCTCGCAGTAAATAACAATAATGGAAACATAGCTGTAGTTACATATACATTGTACCCTAAATACGCATTTATAATATATTTGACTAGCACCTTCGCTAAAATAACATTTACCTATCAACATCATGGACTTACAACAGGTTCCTATGGTAAATTAATATCTTAAATGAATAACTTTTTCATTCTTGCTTATGGAGTTGATAAATTTGGATATAATGTTGCCTCCTATTCTATTGAGGTGAATCAAGAATTTATAATATCAAAATAGTCTCTTGATTACTTTTAAATAGGTAAATATTAATGTCATATTCCTATCACTCTAAATACAGCTGTTACATAAACTTAAACTAGTCCTGTAATAAGAACTTTAGATTAAACAGTTCTTGTTGTTGGAATTAAACAATTAATTACAATAGATAATCCTATTTTCAAGTTGATGTAACTTAATTAATATGGTCCTTAGCCTGTTCAGTTTTCATAAGATAATTTGCATTCTACTTATTATCCTGGAACTACTATATCATGCAATGATGTTTAGCCATATTTACCATCTTTCTAAGAATTTCCAATGATTGAAGTTACTATTGGAAGTTCTACTACTTTAAATATTAATTCAACATTGTTTAAATCTTGCTTTGGAATCTAGCCTTCAAGTTATGAAATTTTAGATGAATAACTTTCTCTAACAACTAACAGTGAAAATTAGTTTCTAACTCTTACTCAGACAAGTGTTACAATAGATACTAATGCAGCTACAATATACCCAGGCTACAGATAATTTAGAATACAATAAAATAATTCATATGGCTCATCAATAGCGATCATTCCCTTGCATGTTTGGCCTGCTAGTATGACACTTGCAAGCAGTGCACCAATTACATCTACACAAACTGCTTGCACATATGTAAAAGATTTCCCTAAGATTATTGGTGATTCTTCTGGATACATAAATGTTTAAGGTTCAGATCTTGATTAAAATAATGGAAATATTTTGCTATGTGGATAAACTAGTATACCATTTTTACAGCCTACACATTATTCTTAGTACACTCATCCAGCAACTTTTATTTAATTATCAAGCATTTCTGGGTAAATTTTTTGGCATTATAGCTTTAAATATATTGTAAATGGTGGCCAATAAATTTTACTAAATAGTTGTAAATTTAATTCAGATTCCTACATCTATTCTTTAATAAACTATTATTCATCAGCCTATCTTTCTTTGGTAAAATAAGATTATTAAAAGGGTAAGGTCTAATATATTCGAAGGATTCAAGGAACTTTCTAAATATATTAAGGAATAAGATCTAAAATTGATAAATCTACTGGCTACATTTATTTTACTGCTGGAAGAAATGATATTGCAGGATATAATCAATTATATTTGAGTTTAATTGATGTGTCCGATGTCACTCCAAGATAGGTATGGTATTCTTATGGTACCTTTGCTGGATCAACAAGCACTTATACTTATTACTATTTTTCATTCTCAAATGATAATATTTCTATGTTTGCTAGTGGAATTTGCTATCATAATGCTAATGCTACTAACTACACTATACTATCAAAGTATAATAAATATACAGGTGCACTTTTAGCTAGTGTATAATTTGAATAGAATGCATTTTTTATTTAAAGCGGTCATTTCTATAATCATGCTTATGATCCTAGTGGATATATAATATTACCAACATCAATTAAAACCAGCTCATACGGAACAATATTAGTTAATAAAATTAATGAAAATACAATGACATCAAGTTATGCTATTAAATTTTAGGTTTCAGCAGGTAATGATTATTACAGCTCTGATTTGACTATATACAAAGATTATGTTTATCACATAATTTCTTATTAAGAATCTAGTACTATGATAGCATAATACAATAAAAATGGTGGGCTTTAATTAATGACTGTGAAATAGTAATATAAATTTTAATAATTTCTTTAGCTATTCTATAAGTAATTAAAATATGTGGAGACCTTCTATATATTCTTATTAAGATTAGTTATATATGATGTTTAATTCTAAAGGATATAGTAATAATTTTATTATTTATGAGTTTATAGAGAGTAATTCTTATGAAAGCATAGTTATTAATAAGATAAGTTATGATATGACAGATTATTCAACTTGCTTGACATTATCATCATATAGTTACTCAAATATTGGTCCTGTTACTCCTGTTACATATAATCTTACGTCAATAACATTCACAACTGTCCAAGGAAGCTATAATTTTTAATCTTTATCAGGCCATTACGCTGAACTTATAAATTATGAGACACCTGGTGTATAGTTTAGTGGCAATTCATTACTATCTTGCCAAGCTAATCCAAAAGCAGTTTTTCCTGAAAACTTATAAACTTAAACAATTATTTTGCCAACTACAGATTTTACTTATACTTTCCATAGAGGTATTGATTGTTTCGACAGAGCATTGAATTTTTCTTGGTCCATAGATTCATATACCACAATACCAACATTCTTTGATATGACTTTTAATACCACTCATGCAACCTTAAAAATGAACCCAACAGCAGCAGATATTGGAACTTATACTGTAGCTATCAAAGAAACATTAGCTACTTCAGCAAGTGTCTATAGTGAAAATTCATTTTTAGTGGATGTTGTTTCCAATCAATCATACTCATCAAACTATACTGAATCATGCACTAGTTCATTTGGCCCAATGTTTTTAGGATATGTTGGTGTTACTTAATATGGGTTTGATGTTAATTAAAATGCAACTAATTTCTTAATATGTGGAGTGACTAATATTCCTGTTTCAGGAGTTAATACACCTTATATTTCTTAGTACAATTCAAATTGGGTTCTAAACTATTAAATCACGATATAAATGTTATATACTGGAATTATAGCTGGATGCTACTATTATAGTAATTTATCTGATATATATATTTCGATAAGATAATATTCTTCGTTATATGACACGGTAACTATATTAAAATATTCAAATGATGGGAAATATTAATATGGTAAAGATGTTTTCAATACAGAAGGTATTGAAGCTAATGATTATAAAATTGATAGTGATGGTAACTAATATATATCAGGGGGAATTAAAAATTAAGGTGGATGGTCTTAAAAATGCACATTTATTTTTAAACTAGATAAGTATTTGAATTTTATCTTTATGAGAGTAAATAGCATTGGATAAAATTCCTTTGGTATGCAATTGAAAATAGATGAAACTAACAAAAATATTTACTAGAATATGGCCTACTATGATGGATTTGCTTTTAGATATGGATATATCAAATATAATTCATAAGATTCTAATATTTTTTATTGGATGCATCATACTCAAACTCAATATGCTTAAATCACTTCCTACACAGGGGTTGAAATATATAGTAGTAGTTTTGTTTTTACTTTCTTCCATTTCTATAATTATAACGGATTTGAATCAATGCTAACTTCTTTTTATTCTTCTGGAGGGATTTATACTCAAAGAGAAATATCCTATTCTTAAAATATAGTCCTAAATTTAAATTTATATTTTCATACAACTACAAGTAAACTTTATGCAACAATCAATCAATATACCTACAATCTTTTATTGATAACGAATATTTATCTTGACATATACTACGATTATTACTTTCGTATTGCAACAAGTGATTACTACTATAATAATATTATAGTTGAAAGACAATCTATTCTTTATAGTTTTAATTCATTTGGATAGTCAAACTATGCTTAAAACTCTATCATATATAAATTTAATCCATCTACTTAATCATTCATAGATTATTGCATATCAGTTCAGGGATAATACTCTAATGCTACTTATCTTTTTTAAATGCCATATGCAGTAAATGGATCTAATTCGGCTGGATGGTAAATATAATATTCCTTGTCTACTACTGCGATTAGTAATTATACTTTTTATTTATTGGGAAGAAACCCTAGAAACATAAAAGCTTATCCAACTCTAAATTAAACTGTAGACTATAAATCACTTATATATGGTTCATGTAAAGTGTATTCCACGCCTAAAGCTCCTACCATAAGTAATAGAGTAGGGAATTCTACCACTAATGGTGGCTTTAAAGTAGGTCCTTTTAATGTAACACTAGCAGTTCCTAATTTTACATAATGCCAAGGTTAGCCTTTTACCTTATCAGCTACTCTCTCAAGTGGCAGTTCTTTACCTTCATTTATATTATTTGATGCATCTATCCCTGGCTTTTATATATTTCCTAACTTATAATCCTAAGTACAGACTCTAACAATAAGATATAAAGCGACTCTAGTCAAAGATACTTCATTATATACTTCAACAGATTTTAATATTGAAATCTTAAGAAATAATCCACCTACTCCTTAGCCAGGGTACAATACTAATATTTCAATGTATGCTGATCATGAGTATTAAGGCTAAATAAACTTTGGTTAAGATGATGAAAATGATCTAGCAACATTTGATGCATTACTTTTTAATGGTACGAATGCATCTATTTCTACAGGATGGTTCTCTGTCGTTTCAACTGATAGCGATTCAATCGTGTTCTAAATATCGAATCCTCCATAGCCATCTTCAGGCAATTTTACATAGTATTACATTTAGATTCGTATTTGGGATGATTATAATATACCAACTCCAAATTTGTATAATATATCCCTTAGAGTTTATAAAAATTAAGCTCCATACATGAGTCAAACATTAAATTAGACCTTAGAAACTATTTATATACCTTAATAATTTAGCTATAACTTTTGGTATTAAAACTTTACTGATACAGAAGGTGATATCATTTCAATAGACTGTAGTACTGTTAATTCCAATTCATCTGGAGGAAGTTCATGGATTAATTTTACCTAAAATTTAACTTCTGGAGAAATAATACTTTCAGGCTAATCTCCAAGAAGCAATTCATACAATGGATTATACAACATTTCATGTATTTTATCTGATAACTGTACAACAGTCCCGAATACATATTTCTTCACAATAATAGTTTTGCCTAAATAATCTGTGTAAATTATTCCAGGATCATCAAAGTATACGACGAGACTACCAGATCCTCTTAATCTTGATTATTCACATTCAAGCTTAGACCCACAAGGAGAGTTATCATACTTCACTTTATTAGTTAATAGCACAGAATATAATTCTACACTTAGCAATTGGCTAACCTGGAATAATATCACATTGAAGATTAATGTTAATCCCAATTTAAATGAATAAGGAGGAAATCATTCTATAGCTATTCAAATAGATGATAATATATCAGATCCAGTATTTATAAATTTCACAATAGAATTAATTTAGAATTGGCCTTTAATAGCTTTGAAAACACTTCCAAACATCTACTCTATAGTTAATAATTGGTTCTTCTTTGATTACAATAAGAGTGAAATATTTAGTAACCCAGAAGGAGAGAACTATACAATGTATTTTAGATAGACTGACTCAGGAAATACATTGCCTTACTTTATCACAAAGAATTTCTCAAATGGTACAATTGGAGGCTTTCCAAATGATGATAATGTTGGGCAGACTTAATTAGAATGCGTAGGAATAGATGATGCTTTTTGGGAAACTGTGATTCCATTTACATTAATTGTTAAGCGTAAATTAATCTTAATTTAATAACTATTAA
>LASR02022625.1:0-25048 GCA_001272965.2 Paraurostyla sp. PUJRC_G6
AACCCCAAAACCCCATAAGGAAGAATAATACTGATTATTAAATATGTATTAAGTTTATAATATTTATTAAATGCAATTAATTATTAAAAGGAGCCAATAGAATTGCAGGATTTTCGAATGTATAGGCTCAGAGTGAATATAGCTTTTAATTAATTAAATTATTATAAAATACTTTCTTAATTTTAATGTCAAAGATAAGAAAACCACAAAGAATTAAGCACTTTAATTAGCACGCTTAATCCTTGTTTACTTTAGGGGGCATACCTACTATTGCCCTCGTACTTATACTTTTGCTAATGGCACTACCTTTAGCATATAGTAAGTTAGTTTTCCACCATTATATGTGTTTCATCATTATGATCTATAATGATCATGATAAATAAGTGACTCACATCATTCCCAATATTTACCTAAAGATCAATTACTAATCTTTGTTTTTAGATGGACCTACACCTCCTAGTCCTCCTCAGTTTGTGAGTTACATCACTAGTTAGATCAATGTTCAATGGACTACAGTGGCTGGTGTTGTTTCATACTAAATCAGGTACACAGACTAAGTAAGAATTCTTCTTCTATATTTCATACTATTGTAGGCTGGCGTGTCAAGCGTTCCTTAGACTATTACTGCTCCTACTACAACAGCATCTATTAGCTGTGGAGGAATAGGTAAGCTTAAATATATGCCAGTAATATCATAACAATTTAGATGATGGAAGATAGCTTTTTGTTCAACTTAGATACATTACATCAGGTCTGCTAACATCAGATTGGAGCAATCCTATAACCTTTGTCTGTGCTTACATCCCATTAGCTCCACCTATACCAACCTCTTCTATAGCTCATTAAGACCTGATCATAGTTAGTTGGAGCCCTCCTACTTCGAATGGCGGATCACCTATCTTGGGTTACCAACTTTACATGAAGCTGTAAGCCTCAGCTTCATATACTTTAATATATGATGGAAGCTAAGATCCTTCAACCAAGCAATAATATATAAGCACCTTCATTGGATCTCCTCTAGCTGCTGGATCATATAATTTCGTAGTCAATGCTATTAATTGGGTTGGAAAATCTGCTGACTCACCAGTCCTCACTGTTAACCTACCTTTAAAAGTTCTTCCATCAGCTGTCTAAGTCTCTGGTACAGGTATTTCAACGATAGCTGCTTCTGTTGATGCTATTATAAACGTTAACTCTTACGATGAAACAGGTGTTGCTAGAACTAGTGGAGGAGATCTCTACTATATCCATGTATATGACAGATGCATAGTTTCGAGCAATTTCTACTGTGAAGAAGATACAAGCCTTTCAACCAATGTTCTTGAGCCACCAATTATGAAGCTATTAACTGATAACTTAGATGGAACTTACACAACTACTTTCCAAGTCAAGAGAGATGGACTTGCATCTGTTGATGTTCTCAATATGAATCAAGGTGGCTTCTATGCTGAATACTTTAACAATGCTTTCCTAGATGGAGTCCCAGCTATATCAAGAATAGACAATGTGATAAACTTCAATTGGGGTATTGGTTTAATTACTAATGATGTTGCTGATTTTGTGAGTATCCGTTGGTTTGGTAAAGTCTTAGCCCCTGCAACAGAAGAATTTACCTTTATCGTTCATGCTGATGATGGAATCAGATTCTATTTTGAAGGCAGCCTTGTCATTGATAGATGGGATGAATGTTGTGATGATGTTACCACAACTCAAACCCTAGTTTAAGGAAACTACTATGATATCATGATTGAATACAAAGAGTATTAAGAACTTGCATATATAAGTTTGATGTGGACTTCAATCTCAATGCCAAAGCAAGTTATTGATCCAACCTATATGTACTATCCAAAGAGAGTTGCCTCAAGCCCTTATAATATTGTTGTTAACTTTGGACCTTCAGTTGCTAATCAATGTACTGCTTCTGGTGATGGTCTATCTTCAGCTTAGGCTGGAAAGCTTTCCTACATCTATATCTAATCGAGAAACTCAGTTGGAAACATTATAGATAACTAGCAAGATAATTATTAACTTTACTTCTCAGGCCCAAATGGTCTTGGCACTAGTGATTTCTATGCAACCGCAACTTATTAATCAAATGGTCTTTACAAAGCTCAATACGTTCCTTATAAGGCAGGCACTTATACTCTATCAATCACTCTACTTGGAGACTCTATCAAAGAATCTCCTTGGACTGTTGACGTTACTGCAGGTGAAATAGATTCATCAAACTCAAAGACCAACCTAGGAGTAGCTCCTCTTTCAGCTACAGCCGGTATGACTAAGTTCTTCACCATCAATACTTTCGATATGTACGGAAATCAACAGACTGATTCATACAGCAATACCAATATAACCATCATAGCCAAGTACATTGATAACACTCAATACTCGTCACCTCTTGGTTTGGCTGATATCAGTAACTGGGCACAGATCTATGGTAAGGATATCAGTGGTATTGCAGCTGATAACACTGATGGCACTTATAATGCTCAGATTACAGTGTACAGAGCAGGCAGATTCGCTCTATCAGTTAAGATCAATGGAATGGATTTATAAAACAGTCCATATACACAACCTGCAACTGATTATCTATATGTTGCACCTAGTGATATATACGCTACTAATTGTATTGTTAATAGCTTAAGCTCTAGCTTTACTGCAGGAGCTACTTCCACTTTTTACATTCAAGGAAGAGACTTCTATTCTAATAACATTAAGACTTTATATGGTTCTGCTATTGCAGATTACGTCCTCCAAATAAGAGATCCCCTTACAAATCAAATTCTCTCTTCAGGAACTATTGCAGACCTTGCAGCATCTGCTGGCGTTTACTCTATATCCTTTACTCCTACTAAAGCAGGATCTAACTATAAACTTTACTTACTCTTCAATGGCCTGAATGTTGACCATTCACCCTATGATCTCACTGTATTGCCAGGCTCTCCTACTGTATCTTCTACTTCAACCATTACCATCACTGACTACTAATACATCGCAGGAGATTACATGAATTTCCTAATTGAAGCAAGAGACACTAATGGAAACATTCGAACAGCTTCAGTCTCAGAAACATTCACAGTGACCTTGGTCTCTTAGACCACTGGAGCATCTACTTCAGTAGCAGCAATCACAAGTAACAATAATGGTACATATACAGTCAACTATCAAATGACTTCAGCTGATAAGTTTAACCTCAATGTTAAATTCTCTGGCGTTGATCTGTTTGGCACACCCGTTGTTGGGATCACTGTTGAAGTTGGACAAGTTCAAGCAAAACTCAGCTAGCTAGTTAGTTCTTACTCACCAGTAACAGCTGGCCAGAGCAATGTATTCAAGATCTAAGCCAAAGATGCCTATTCAAATGTTGTGGTAGAGACTAATGAGCTATTCTAATACGAGATTCTTAACCTGGCAACTAAGACATTATAGTATGCTAATATTACATATCTCTTCTCATTGTATGAAGCCTAGTTCACTCTTAATGAAGCAGGTTCTTACTCAAGTCTAATCAGGCTTCGTCAATCAGGAGGCTTAAGAGCAACTTACTACAAAACTGTAGACTTCCAATCACCAGTTAAGTTGCTATCCATGTATGATCATAATACACCGGCTTCTGAATACTATACTTAAATAGATTAAGCAATTGATTTCGATCTCGACTATAATCCAATCCTAACTAGTACACCCTATCCAAGTCAATACTTCTCTGTCGAGTGGAAAGGATAGATCAAAGCTCCTAGTACTGAGACTTACAGAATCAGCCTTGAAATATACAACACATCTAAAGTTGAGCTCTATATCAATGGTGCTCTCACTATCAAGAACGATTTCACTGGCAAAGGAACAATCGAAGGAATGTACACTGATATCGACCTAGTCAAAGATACCTTTATAGATGTTGTTTTAAGATTCGCACAGAAGATCGGACCTACTAAGATCTAGCTCAGATGGGAAAGCGATTCTTAAGAACTATAGATAATTCCCAAAGAATATCTCTATAACAGTCTGAATTCTTAGACCACACCTTTCTTATTCACTGTCATACCTGATATCACAAATTCCACAAATACTGGCTTGATTGATAATGACTATCAAACTGCCTTAGTAGGTGTTACAGAGACACTTACATTATATGCCAGAGATAAGTTTAGCAATAAACAAATTCATACAAATGATGTGTTCTAAGTAACCATTGTGTCTGCAGCAACTGGTACCTCTTAAGCAGTAACAACTACAGCAATTATCAGTGGTGAGTATCACATTAGCTATACATTAACATCTGCTGGTACTTACACTATGAATATAAAGGTACAACCTAATGGTGTGGGTTCTTTCTATCCTCTATCAACCACTCCATTCACAATCAATTGTATAGTATCTACCACTGATCCATCGAAGACTGTTGTCAGTGGCACTGGAAAGACTAATGCTATTGCTGGACAAGTAGCATACTTTACTGTCACTCTCTATGACTCTGGCAATAATCAAAGAACTAATGGTGGTGATAAAGTCTAAGTCACTTTGATTAGTACCTCTCATACTATCACACAGATTGAAATATTTGATAACGATGATGGAACATATTCAGTTAACTATCTTGTTTCTGATGCTTCTGAACTTTATACTCTTACAGTGAAAGTAAATTTAGACTCTGCCAATGCCAAGACTTCAACTGTAACTGTAGTAGCTAACATACCAGAGCCAACTAAATCTACATTAGTTGCAACTTCCCCAGTAACAATTGATGTATCATCAACATATAATATTCAAGTTTTTGATTCCTATAATAATCCAGTATAATCTACACAAACCATTCTTGCTGAAGTCTCAGGAGTTGGAACCAATCTTTATTTCACAGGAGTCGTTAACACTTTATCCCTTGGCAAGTATGATGTAACATTTACTATTCCTAGCGGAGCTTCTTCAACCAAATGTGGACTATACAGCTTCAATGCTTATTACCTTAAACAAGGAGGTCTCACAAGCCTGTACTATACAAACAAATGGTTCTCAGGAAGCCCGTACCTAAATCAGATCGACTCTTAAGTGAACATGAACTGGGGATCTGGAGATATAATACCAAAGGTTGTTTAAGATTATGTTAGTATTGAATGGTCAGGTTATTTACTCCCAGGCTACACTGAAACATACACTTTCTTTGTAGAAGCAAATGATGGAGTGAGAGTCTACTTGAATGATTAGATTATTATTGACTACCTTATCGACTCTACCTCAGACACCGATACACATCTTGTGACTTCTAATACAGTGAGTCTTACAGCTAACAAGCTTGTCCCTATTCGTGTAATGTACTATGACACTACAGGAGTAGCTATGATATCTCTTTTCTGGCAAAGTTCATCTCAGGCAAAGTCAGTTATCCCATCAACTGCATTCTTCTACAAATAGAGTGAGGTGCCAATCACAGGTAACAGCTTCATGATTGATGCTCAAGATGTTCCTACTGAACCCAAGAATCTTGCTTAAGCTGATTCTACAACATTCGCTACTAATTCTCTGACAATAAAATGGAATGTACCAACTGACTCTGGATGCTTAAGTATATTAGATTATAAGATTCAGAAGTACAATGGACTCTCATGGGTTGATTAGACAACTGGAATAGCCAGCACTCAGGGTACTGTCAGTGGTCTCACTGCTGGAACTTCTTATGATCTAAGGGTGCTCGCTAGAAACTCAATAGGCTATGGTCTTCCTTCACTATCCATAACTCTTATTCCAGCTATACTACCAGTAGCACCAGCCACTATTTCTAAGACAGCATTTGGAGCTGATTACCTAACTCTTACATGGACTGTTCCATCAGATACTGGTACAGGTGGCTCTACTACAGCAATTACTAACTATCTCCTTTAAGTCAATGAGAATTTTGGCAATGCAGGCTTCATAGATCTAACAGAGCAGACATCCTTAAGCTATACTCATTAAAATCTAATCAAAGGACATACCTATAGTTACAGAGTTAAGGCCTAGAATTTCCTTGGCTATGGTACTTATTCAAGCTCATTCAGTTTCACACCTTTCGATAAGCCAGGAAAGCCTCCTAGGAGTCCTCAAAATGTTGCAGCTAGCACTACTAAAACTGTCATCTTCATTTAATACGATGCATTAACTAACACTGGCGGATCTCCTATAACAAGTTATAATGTTTATGTTGATGATGGCAATGACGGACCATTTAGTGGACCCTATTCTAATACATTACTAACGACTTATAACACTGCTTTATTAAGTCTCACTTCTGGATTAACTTACAAATTCAAATACTCTGCAGTCAACGCAGCTGGAGAAGGTCCTCTATCAGATGAAGTGGCTATATTAATGGCAGTTGTTCCTTCAGTTCCAACAACCTTCTAGAGAATAGATAGCACAATTTTACCTGCTGGTTAAATTAGAGTCTAATGGGATGTTCCAACAAACAATGGTGGAATTGCTATCACAGGCTATAAGCTATACTTGGACAGTGTCCTTTTATACGATGGTAGTACCTATTCTAATGTTGTATAATATACTTTGACAAACCTGAATGTTGGTCATACTTACACTGTCTCAGTTAGTGCTGTGAACAAAGCAGGAGAGGGCCTTAAGACTTCACTCTCTCTAATCGCTGCTAGTGTACCAGCTAAAATGTAAAGCCCAACTCTATCATCAGCTACTTCTAATTCCATAACAATTGCTTGGACTGCTCCTAATTTTGATGGAGGCTCAACTGTAACAGGCTATGCTGTGAGAAGAGACGATGGACCTTTAACTGCTTTCTAAACACAATCTACAACTTCCTCTCTTACAGAAGCATATTCATCTCTTACCAATTTACTTTACAGATTCTAGGTTGCTGCAATCAATTCGATTGGGCAAGGAGATTGGTCTGAAGCCATAAGTTTCTATACCGCTGATGTCCCTAATGACCCAAGTTCATTTTCTGTGGTAAGCCAAAGTCAATCATCAATTACTCTGTCATGGATTGCACCCACTGTTACAGGTGGCTGTAACATAGAAGGATATCGCATACATATGGAAGACATCTATAATCCTGGAATGCAAATTGTTTATAATGGTATTACACTTCCAACACTAACTAAATTCACAATCTCTTACCCTGATATACAGCCAAGCAAGTATTATAAGTTTTTGATTCAGAGTAAGAACTGCGGAAGATTCTCTACTGGCACAACTTTGCAAGTATCAAGTGCTTCAGTCCCATCAAAGATAGCCTCTACTCCTTAAGTTTTATCTTATGATAGTTCAACAGCTATGACTATTCAATGGTAGTCTCCTCAGTCTAATGGTGGCTTTGCAATTAACAACTATCTTGTTTACTTGAATAATGCAGTAACTGCTACTGTCTCACCAAGCGTTAAAACCTATTAACTCTCATCTCTAACTCAAGGCACATCTTACAAGATCTAAGTCTCATCATAAAATGAAGTCGGAGAATCAGATCTCTCTGATGCAACAACTGTTCTATTTGCAAACGTACCCTCATCTCCAGCTTCATTAACTCTGACAGCAACTTCCCAGCCTTCATTAACTGCTGTGTGGACTGCTCCTACTTCAACTAATGGAGATGTCGTCAAAGGATATAGACTATATATGGATGATGGTTTCGGTGGAGATTACACATTACTCTATGATGGCTCTATTTTAGCAAACATTTATACTTACACAATTGGATCATAGTATGTAGAATGTGGAGTTCTATATAATGTTAAAGTCACGGTTCTCAACTCAGCTGGAGAAAGTTCTCCTATATAGAAATCAATTAGAGTTGGCTAAGTAGCAACAGCACCTTAAGGTCTCAAGATGATAGATGTCACTCCTTCAGTATCTGTTATTCTGTAATGGAGTCCTCCAGCAGACAATGGCTGCCTACCAATCTAGTACTACACGCTTGCAAAGAATGGTGCTGATTTAGGTGCAGTTATCTCAGCTGATTCTACTTAATACACTGATACTATAACAGTAGCAGTAGGAGGAACTATAACTTACAAATTGAAAGCAATAAATTATGCAGGCGCTTCTCCTTATACATAAGACTTAGTTGTGACTATTGGATAGAAACCAAACCCACCTTAAAATCTCAGAATAATATCATAAACATAGTAGACTCAATTAGATGTTGCTTGGGATGCTGAAATAGTAATTGCCTCTAACCCAACAACTCTAGGCTATAAGCTTTACTTGGATGATTTATCAGGCAATGCAGCCAAGCTCATTTTTGACTCTACTAAATTTGCACTCACAACTACAACTACTATCAACGGACTAACACCAGGCCATACCTATAAGGCTTATGCAACGACAGTCAATGCTATTGGTGAGAGCATCGCTAGCAATCTATTAACTATCAATGCAGGAACTGTACCTTCAAAGATTAGGCAAGTTACCCTCAAATCATCAACTACAATTTCTATAGAAATAACATGGCTCAACCCAGACTCTAATGGAGGTTTACCTATCACTAAGTTCACTGTGTATGTTGATGATGGTTAAACTGGAACTTTCACTCCTGTTCAGATAACAGACCCTAACTAAAACTATTATCTAGCCAGCTCTCTCTCATCCCCAGGATTGGTTGACTTCTAAGTATCAGCATGGAATGCCAATGGAGAGAGTCAGCCCTCAGATGTAGAAACTTTCTATGTTGCAACTAAACCAGCTACTCCTTCAGCACCTACTGAGACTTTGATCTTCTTGATCAATGGCTACTCCTCTGATGACACAGCCATTCAAGTCTCATGGACTGCACCTGCTGATAATGGTGCACCAATCACTGGCTACTAGCTATATATGGCTGAGAATGCATAAGATTATAATCTTATATTCGATGGAAGAGGCAGATCAGACATCTTAACTTATACTCAGACACAAGGAATTAGAAAGTCACAGTACTACAAGTTCAAAGTGTTAGCCATTAATGCTGTGGGTTCAAGTGATCTCTCACTCCCCTTAACAGTGTTTGCTGCAGTGGTCCCCACTACACCTGAGAACTTTGCTATTGTGACATCTGCCAGCGGTACTATCGATTTATAATGGGATGCTCCTCAATTCGATGGCGGTGCTTCATTGAAAGGTTATTACATTTACTACAAGAAGAGCAGCGTATCTACTTTTACTAAGAGCAGTCTTTTATCAGTTACCACTTTCGCCACTCAATTGGCTAGTCTCACAGCAGACAATGAATATGCCATCAAAATCACAGCTGATAACATCAAAGGTGAAAGTATTGCTTCAGGAGTTCAATATCAATATGCATCTGAAGTTCCCACTTCACTTACAGCACCTGCAGTGGTTACTGGAACTCGTACTGAATTCTCATTAGGCATATAATGGAATGCACCAGGCACTTCTACAACAAGTGTGCTTGGATATAGATTGTTCATTAATGAAGCAAACAGCAATAGTGAACCAAGTATTATGGTATATGATGGCAGTGGTGTTCCAAGTGTCAGAAGAACTACAGTATATAATCTTGAGAGTGGATAATAATACTTAATTGGATACTAAGCTAGAAACAGAGCAGGATGGAGTTCAATCAGCCCACTACTTAATCTCGTAGCAGGTAGACTACCTCAACCTCCTCCTCAAGCACCTAAGCTCACTCTATCTTCCACATCTTAAATCAAATTCACTTGGTTACCTTCTACAGACATTGGTGGTTCTTCTAAATTAGACTCTTATAATATCTATGTTGATAATTCAGGTGTGCCTCTTGCTACCTTACCTGCTTCAACTCTTAGTTACACTTACAATTCTGGACTCACAGCAGGCTAGAGTTATTCAATTACAATCACTACAACCTCATCTATTGGTGAAGGTCCTCAGTCACTGGCTTCTCTGTTCTGGGCTATTGACACACCTAATGCTCCAACTCTTTCAGTCTCGAGTACAAGTAGAGATTCATGCACTATAGCATGGACTGCAGTATCACCACCAGCCAACTCACTCATCACAGGCTATGTTCTACTCATCGATGATGGAAAAGGAGGTGACTATCATGTAGCTTATAACGGTATTAACAATCCTTCTTTGCTTAGCTTCACAATTCAAAACCTACAAGCTCAAAGTAATTACAACATTATGGGCTACGCTCTGAACAAAGCAGGTGCAGGAGCTAATTCAACAACTGTCACTTGCTATACAGCAACTATTCCAGGCTAACCAGGTACTCCTAATTTAGTCTCATCTTCAGATACTAACATTGAAGTTCAATGGGACCCAGCTTATGATGATGGTGGTTCACCACTCAAGCAATACCAACTCTACATGGATGAAGTAGAAGGTCTCGGAGTCTCTAACGATGAGAGCTGGAATCTTGTATATACAGGTAATGGTCTTTCATATAATGTGAACAGTGGTCTTACTGCCAAGACTCACTACAGATTTAAGGTCTTAGCAATGAGTGAGTAGAATCTAGAAAGTCAATATTCAAATATTGCAGAGTATATAGCTGCAGGTCTACCAGATACTATTACATTCCCAGTCACTGTATTCCCTCAAACTACCAAGACCAGCATATAGATTACTTGGAATAAACCTACCATTAACAGTGCTACTCAGTTACCAATCAACAGCTACAGAGTATATTGGGATGAAGGATTCAGATTAGAAAATGATTTTACTTTATTAGCAGAGATTCAATCTTATGATCAAAACTTTTATACTGCAGATAATTTAATTGCTGGAAAGCTTTATAAATTCTAATTATCAGCAACTAATGATGTTGGGGAAGGATTACTCTCAACTGTTTAGGAATCATATGCTATGTCTCTCCCAGGAGCACCCAGAGTACCTTACGTTACCTCTTCAGTTAAATCTACTATAACTACTTCTACCATAATACTGGGATGGCATGCTTTGCTTGAGACAGGTGGAGTTCCTCTTACAGGCTATAAACTCTATTAGAAGAGAGTTAGTAACTCAGCACAGACCCTTGCTTATGATGGAACTGGCTTACCTGCAATTACCTCAGCAACCATTACTGGACTAGTTCTCGATGAAGACTATCAATTCTGGCTCACTGGTTTAAATCCACAAGAAGGACCCATCTCTGATATTCTTACAGTTAGAGCAGCTGGAGTTCCAACAGCTCCTGGTGCTATCACAGAAGTTGCAAATTCACGAACAGGTGACAGTATTGGACTATAATGGATAGCACCTACCAGTGATGAAGGTTCCGCTATTCTCGCATATACCTTAGTCAAAGTTAGAGACAACCAAGATGATGAAGTTGTTTATTATGGAAGCTCTTTGACTACTGTAGTTACTGAATTAGTTGCAGGATAAGAATATTCATTCAAGGTTAAAGCAACTAATCTAGTTGGTGATAGTGATTGGTCTAGCATCTACAAGTTCTTAATAGTTGATCAGCCAAGTGAACCTCTCAACATTCAAGTTGTTTCATACGATAACACCTATGTCACTTTCAGTTGGGAGCAGCCAGTTTACAATGGTGGTTAACCACTAACTGGTTTCAAAATATACAGATAAGACTGCTCTGATTCAACTAACGATCCCGTACTACTCACATCAGTAACAGCAGCAACTTTCTAATACACTGATTCACCTGTTACAGGAGGTGAACTTTATTGCTATTCATTAACTGCCTATAATAATCTTGGAGGTGAAAGCGATGAATCATAGCACTTACAAATTACACCTATAACAATACCTTCAGGTTTATCAGCACCTACTCTAGTAGCACAGACTCTAACTTCACTCACTGTTTAGTGGGCAGCTCCAACATCAGATGGAGACTCAGAAGTCTCTCGCTATATTCTATATATCAAAGCAGAATACGATTCATCTTACATTGAGATCTATTAAGGAAAAAGTAGAAGCTACACAGTTTAATTACTAAACACAGGCTTCAACTACCAATTCAAGGTGAGAGCAGTCAATGCAGCTGGTCCAAGTGCGTTAAGTTCTGCCTCAAGCTCTTTCATCACAGCTTTAGCATCCTCAGTGCCTCTGAACTTAGACTTAGTCAGCCGCAGTGCCACAGCAATTACCTTTAAATGGGATCCTCCTATTAGCACTGGAGGCTTACCTCTTCATGGTTATAAAATATACATGGCTAATAGCAGTGGAGCATACTATGAAGTTACATCAGCTCCTGCTAAAACCAATCCCACTATCTTAATTCAAACATAGACCTCAGATATTGTAGCTGGAGAAGTCTACAAATTTAAAGTCTCTTCTTATAATCAATTAGATGAAAGCCTATTAACTGATTACATATATGTGATTGCTTCTGATTTACCAGAAGCTCCTACAAATCCACCAACAATTACATCAGTAACTCAGACTTCAATCACTCTAACATTGACAAATATCCCCATAGCTAACAACGGTGGCTCCTCAGTAACTGGATATATAGTAATGATAGATGATGGGCTTGGTGGTTAATTCAGACAAGTTTAAGACTCACTCTCAACAACTCTTACAATTAGCAATCTTAAGAGTGGTCGTACATACAGGTTGAAGTATGCAGGTAGAAATATTGTATATGATTAGAATAATATGTTTGATTGTGATTCACTTAAGTTCAGTCCTAGTGCTGAGGCTCTAACAGCTGTAACACCATCAGCACCTTAATCATTAATGAAGAATACTATACTTAAATATTAGGACCAAATTGTTGTGCAATGGCAAGCTCCTGATAATGATGGTGGTTCACCATTAGATAGCTATACCTTAGGCATATATGATGTTTTAGCATCTAGTGAGAGCTTTGTTACTGTCTCATCATCTGCTTTCAGCTATACAATCACTGGACTTAATCCAGGAGACTAATACTTAATTAGAATCAAATGTACTAACTTGATTGGTGATTCTGAATGGACTGAATAAATAACAACCTATGCTGGAATAGAACCAACAAGGCCAGGACTTATAACTTTCACAGCAGCCACTCGTAATACTTTAGTCTTATCATGGTCAGCTCTCTCTGGCTCAGATACCGGCGGTTCATCATCATCTCCTATTGCTATCGTATCATATGATCTCTATATAGATAATGGCTATAACGGAGATTTCTATCTAGCAACATCTCAATCAGCAACAACTTATACAGCACTATACTTAACCCCAGGCTTAATGTATAGATTCAAATTGAAGGCTAAGAATGCTATAGGCTATGAAAGTGATTTCTCAACTGTATAGTACATGATGTGTGGTGCAAGCCCAAGCTCACCAGGTGCTCCTCTATTGGTTTCACAGTCTTCAGATCTTATTCACTTTTACTGGACTGAACCATTTGATAATGGTGGCACTTCATTGACATCTTATGAACTCTCTATCTTGAGATCAAGCGATTCAAACTTATAAACAGTTAAGATAATCAACAGCAATGAATATTAGTTCTCTACTGCAGCTGGACTGCAAACAGGTGAAACATATCAGATTAAAGTAAGAGCAACAAACTATATCACAGAATACTTTGGATCATCAGGTGGACCTTGGTCTCCTGCAATAACCTTCTTCTCAAGTGATCTACCATAGGCTGTGACTAGTCTATCTTATACTACATTAACTAAGACAGGTGCAACTATTACTTGGTCCTTACATTCCACAGCTCAAGCTAAGGGATATTCAACATCAGCGCTATAGTACATATTAGAAATGGATGATTGTAAGAATGGAGCTTTTCTAAACACATTGAGCAGAAGTTCTGTAGCAACAACCTACACAATAACAAGCATGGCACCAGGTACAGTATGCAGATTCAGAATGATAGTTTAAAACAATATTGGGTACAGTGATTACAGTCCTGTCTTAACTGTACAATTTGCTTAAAGCCCTGCTGCACCACTACAACCTAGATTTGTAGATAGATCAGGAGGAGATACTTCCATTGGATTAACTCCTTATATTTAAATTGCATGGGATGAACCTCAAGATAATGGGGGTGTTCCAATATTAGGATATAGAGTTGAAGCTTCTCAAGATGGAAACCCATACACAATAGTATACGATGGTTCAACTAATCCTTTCCTTAAGACCTACAAGTTCTAAGGTTTAATTGCAGGCTCGACTTATGACTTTGTAGTATATGCTCGCAATTCAAAGTCTTACTCAACATCTGCAAGTCCTGCTCTGACTGTGATTGCATCTACTTATCCTCCTAAGATGGATCCTCCAACAATCAGTGCTGTTGATGATACAAATTAGAGTATTACATTAACATGGATTGATCCTTCAGCAACTGGTGGCTCAGCAATTACTGGATACTATCTCTAAATCAATAATGGCTATGAGACAAGCTTTATACAACCAGGAACATTGCTAACAATTGGAACTAATACTTATACTTACAGTAGTTTGGTTATGGGAGCTTCATACAAATTTAGAATAGCTGCTGTTAACATTCTTCATACTACTAATACATTCCCAGGAGACTAACTTCTTTTCTCAGACCCAGTATCATAAGTAGTTGCTAATGTTCCTTCTAAGATAACAACCTTTGCCCAGCAAAACTATGACTATGAGAATGGTAAATGCAAACTACTTTGGTCTCAACCAACTCTCAACGGCAGTCCTATAAAGTATTACACTATATATAAGGATGCTGGCAGTGGAGTCTTCTATCCTATCTACTAAGGAATCTAAACATCTTTTACAGATGAGAATTTAGTCTATGGATAATCTTATAACTACAAGATTAAAGCTACTAATGGTGCTGGAGATAGTGTATTCTCTAATGTGTTGAATAGTATCGCTGGAGCCTTGCCTGGAAAGATAACCGATCTTAGCATAGATTTACAATCAAAGACACTATTAACAATAGATTATTCTGAACCCACTGATACAGGTGGTTTGCCAATTATTGCATATCATGTAATTACAGATGAAGGAGATTTTATCTACGGATCACCTATTGATAACAGTCTCTCAGTCACATTCTCTAAAATTATTGCTTCTGGTAATGAGGGGAAATACTATAGATTTAAGGTAGCAGCAGAGAATGATTTAGGAATTGGAGAATATAGTGATGAGATTAGACTTATGGCTGCAGATCAACCTGCTCAGCCAATATTAGCAGCTGATGAAGATTCAAGAACACTTGCATCAATTCAATTGCATTTCACACCTGATAGTGATGATGGAGGTTCACCTATAATTGGGTACGAACTCTACAGAGACGAAGGTATTATAGGAAGTCCATATTCACTTATCTATAATGGTACAGGTGCACCTGAGATTATATATTTCAACTCTACTGGATTAATAACTGGATTAACTTATAGATATAAATTATATTCAAGAAATGCAGTATACTTAAGCTCTTCTCCAGGAACTGAAATAGTTCTCGTAGGCACTGTACCAGCATAACCATCAAAGCCAGCCTATGTTTCATCAGACTATGTTGCTGAGACAATTGAAGTCTCATGGAAAGCACCATCCTACACTGGTGGTCTCCCAATCACCTCTTATGATTTATGGATTGATGATGGTGCAGGAAACTGGCCTTCAACTCCTTCTTATTCACTCACATCATTAAGTTCTCTACAATATCTTTTCAATGGGTTGACTGGAGGACTAACATATGGTTTCTATATATAAGCTGTAAACAATATTGGTTCCTCTAAAGAATCAGATGCTTCATACTTTGTGTGTGCTGACAAACCTAATCCTCCAACTATTCCAATTCTAGAGACTGCAACTAGAAATTCAATTACTATAGCTTGGAATGCAGTGACAGGAAACGATACTGGAGGCTCACCAATTACTGGCTATAAGGTATACATGAATGATTTGCTTTCAGACAGATGGGATCTAGTTTATGATGGTTCTAACTATCCATCTACTCTAACATTCTAGAAGAGTGGTCTCACTGCTGGGAGATAGTACAGATTTAAAATAACTGCAATAAATGAAGTTGGTGAAAGTGATCCAAGTAGTATAGATTAATTTTTAGCAGCTGACCACCCTAGTGCTCCTAGTTAACCATAGCTTAAATCATCAAATTCATCTCAAGTTGAATTCACTTGGCAACCACCTTAAGATAATGGAGGAGCCTCTATCACTGGGTATGAAATTTTCTACAAGAAATCTACTTAAGATGAAAGCTTTTGGACTTCGATTGGATCTACTGATATCAATACTCTTACTTTTATTCACACTGGAATCACAGGAACAGATGATGTATAATACAAAGTAAGAGCAACTTCTACAAATGGAGATGGAGCATTCTCAATCAGAAACACTTTCATCCTTGCCTCTACTCCAACAATCTTATCTGCTCCAACTAAGGTTAGCTCCTCTAAGTACTCAATCACAGTTTCATGGTCTTTAACTTCTAATGGAGGATCACCTGTACTAGGTTACAAACTTTATTAAAGCAATGTTACAACAGGCGGAGAGTACCTTATCTATGATGGAAGCAGTATCTCTACTGTGACTAGTTTTACACAACGTGGATTGACACCTGGGAATGTCTATCAATTCAGAGTTAGCGCCTTAAACAGAGTAGGTGAAGGTTCTCTATCACCTTACAGCGTTAAGATCAAGGCTGCCAATGCTCCAGGTTAACCACATCCACCAGTTTATAGCAGCTCATCTAATTCAACTATTGCAATATCATGGTAAGATGTAGCAGACAATGGTGGTTCACTAATCACACAGTACAAGATATATGCTGATAATGGAAGTTTAACTACAGACTTTTCTTATGTTGGATCAACTACTGATCTCACTTACACTCTTGATAACACAGTCCTAACTGGTTTCCTAACTGGGTCTAGATATCGTCTTAGAATAACAGCTGTCAATGAAATAGGAGAGAGTGTACCAAGTAATGAAATCAGAATTGCATTGGCTAGTTTACCAAGCAAACCAAATGCACCTCAAGTAGATTTAGCAAAATCAACTACTACTTCTCTTTATCTATACTGGAGTGCAATTACTGGCCAAGACATTCCTATTGATGGTTACAGACTCTATATGAGTGAAAAGGGGTCAGGTTAGTTTAGAATTATATATGATGGCTCATTGAATTCAGATACCAGATCTTTCAATGTGACTGGTCTTCAGACAGGCAAATACTATTCATTCTATGTATAAGCAATAAACTACAATGGCTTAGGCCCAATTAGTGATGAGCTATAATAAATTGTATGTAAAGCACCATCTGATTTAGCACCTCCTTATTATTTATCATCAACTACTGATAGCATCTATGTGGGATGGAATGCACCAGAGAATGATGGGGGATGCCCTATCTATACATATGAACTCTACATTAATGATGGTGATGGCACTCCACCAACAACCCTAGTAGATGATGTTGCAATAAGAGGAAAGCCTTACTTATCAAGTTACAATGTTATTAGTCTCACAGAACTAGGAGATCCTTATCTCTTCAAGATTAGAGCTTACAACGACATTGGGTATGGAGAGAGTGATATCTCATCCATTATTCTCGCTGCTGTTCCAGATACACCTCCTACAATTATCTAGCAAGTCTTCTCTGAGACCACAGGAACACAGATCAAGATGGAATACACCTTATTCAACACAAGTCAGGACGGTGGTTCACCAATCTTAGGTTATGACTTGTGGAGAGATGATGGAAATAATGGAGACTTCTTTAGAATCTATAGAGTAGATAATGTACTTGCCTATCACTATATTGATGAAACAGTTTAGAAAGGCAAGATCTATAGGTTCAAGTATAGAGCAAGAAATATCAATGGATGGGGTGACTTCTCTAACTCAGCTTACTTATTTGCTGCAGACATCCCATCTTAACCTCCTGCCCCAACTCTCAATCAAGTCACCAGCACTCATATTGCACTTGACTTCTATTCTCCAGATGACACTGGTGGCACTGAAATCACTAGCTATGAATTGCACAGAAATTAAGGCTAGGTTAATTCAAGCTTTATCATAGTACCATCATATATAGGTGGTTAGCTTAGTCACATTCTATATCCAGCTAATGATTCAATGATAGTTGGATTAACTTATGCTTTTATGTTCAGAGCAAAGAATGCTATCGGATATTCTCCTTTTAGTGAAATTCTTTCAGTAGGCTTTGGAGACTAAATAGATGCTCCTTAAAATGTAATAGCAGATCTCAGTCAGAGTAAGACTGGTCCAAACTACGTAACTATCTTATGGGACAGTGTCCCTGATGGTGACTTACCAACCAAAGGATATATTGTAGAAATGCTTGAAGGTACTAAATGGATAGTAGTCAACGATGCAAGTCACAATGCAAATGCAATTTCTCACACTTAATACGGATTGACTCCAACTGAGCAATATACTTTCAGAGTCTTCGCTGTTGATTTTAATGGTAGAAGCCCTTCAAGCTCCACTATTAGTGTCTATGCATGTGGAGTACCTACATTACTAAACCCACCTACATTTGTCAATTCAGATAGAACATCAATCACTATCAAATGGTCTAGACCTTAAAACGTTGGAGGATGTGATATTTATGACTATGGTATATTCAGAGATGAAGATGGATTAGGAAATAACTTCCAAGAAGTAAACCCATCTCCAACTTATATAAGAAACGATCCTTATACTTTAACTTTCACTTGCACTTTGTTTCCAGTAACAGCTAGTGTAGGAGATAAATTCAGATTCAAGATTAGAGCATTCAATACTCAAGGACACGTTGATAGTGATCCATCAGCACCTATGACTTTAGCTTCAGTACCAGATACTCCTGCTGATGGTCCTTACTCAGATGATCTATACACCAATTCAAATCAGATTAAGGTTATATACGATTCAGTATCAGACGATGGAGGTTCACCCATCCTAAGTTATGAACTATAAATGGGATCTGCTAGACTAAAGGACTTCATATCTATATCAGGTGCAGATCCATATTCACTAGCATTAAACTTTATCGTTACAAAGAACATAGTAAAAGGCACTTCATATGCTTTCAGGTATAGAGCTATCAATGCTGTTGGAGCAGGTGGATGGTCTCCATTCACTTTGATTAATGCAGCGACTGTACCTGCAGCACCACCCAAACCTACCTATCTATCTTCAACTAACACTACTATGACTTTATCATTTGGATTTAGTGCTGACAATGGTGGAAGCAAGATCATTAGATATAGAATCTTCAGAGATGGAGGAGATCTATCAACACCAGTCAATATCGAGGATGGTAGTTATGATGGTGCCTCATCTACTCATACAATTCCAGGCCTTTCACCAGGCAAGAAATATAGAATAGAGTTTGTAGCAAAGAATTCTTATGGTGATTCATTACCATCATCACCCTTGACTATAGCAGCAAGCGAATTGCCTACAACTCCTTTAGCTCCAAGCGTCGACTATGATCAATCCTCTAAGACTTCACTCTTTGTCTATTGGTCTCCAGTTGCTAATCCTGACTCACCAATTGTCGGATATATCTTAGAGATGGATGATGGCAAAGGAGGCTAATTCTCAAAGATCTTCGATGGCTCTTTCTAACCAGGAGTCCTCAGCTACTTAGCCACAGGATTAAAGAACGGTCTCAGATATAGTTTCAGAGTATATGCAGTCAACTTTAATGGACAATCAGATGCAAGTCCTCAATCTTCATTCTATGCCTGTAGCAAACCTTCAAACTTTGCTGCACCTACAGTCTTATACTAATCTACTACTTAAATTACAATTCAATGGATTCAACCAGGTGATACTGGCGGTTGTAGAATCACTGGCTATGCAGTTTACAGAGACGATGGAAGTAATGGCCCAATAGATGAAGAGATGAATTCTCTCAATGATCCAAGTGTGAGAGGACTTCCAAGTCTTAACACTTTAGTTATTAATAACTTCCCTAATAACACTGATGGCTACACATTCAGATTCTAAATCAAAGTATTCACAACATAGAGAGAAGGATTGTCTGATGTGAGTTATATTACAAAAGCATCTGTTCCAGATAAACCCTAAGATGTACCAGAGTCTGACACCACTGTGACAACTGATTCAAAGATCAAGGTTAACTTTGCAAACCCATAGCCTGATAACGGAGGTTCTGCTATAATAAGTTATGAATTATAAATGGATGATGGTTAAAGTGGTGATTACAAATCAATAATAGGTTATGATATCAATTCTCTATTGACAACTTATACAATAACCTCTGGCATTGTAAAAGGCAGAGAGCATAGATTCAGATATAGAGCAAGAAATGTTATTGGATGGGGTGAATTCTCTGATGAAAGCTTAATTCTAGCAGCTACAATACCTACTCCTCCAGGTAAACCACTATTCAGCAGCTATTCAAGCTCAACTCTCTATATTGAAATACAGTAGTCTTCTGATAATGGTGGCTCAGCCATCTTATTCTATGAGTTATGGGTAGATGCAGGTGATAACTTCACATCTAGTTTTACTTAGCTCTCTAATTATACTGGCAGCACTAGTATATATGGTGCAACAGCTGCAAATGACAATCTAGTCATTGGAAAGACATACAGATTCAAATCAAGATCTAAGAATGATATAGATTATTCAGAGTATAGTGAAGAATCATATATTGCATTTGGTGATGTGCCTAACATTCCAAACGCACCTACTCTTGTGTATTCAAATCAGAACACTATCAAGGTACAATGGACACCACCTTCTGCTAGTGATTTAGATGTAAATGGATATATTCTTAATATGGATGATGGTAAAAATGGTGATATCAAAACTATTTTCATTGGACAAAATAGACCAGATATTCTTAGTTATGTAATAGGTGACTTGTAAACTGGCTTACCTTACAGATTCACTGTGTAAGCTATGAATGATAATGGTTACTCTGACCCAAGTACAGTAGCAACTTTTTATGCTTGCTAAGCACCTTCAGGATTTAAGACACCTAACTACGTAAGATCAGATGTAGCATCGATGAATATTACCATCTCTTGGGAACTACCTACTAACACTGGTGGTTGTGCTATAACAGGATACAGACTCTATATGGACGACGGTAATGGTGGAACAATTTCCAATCCAATAACATCTCTAGTTAGTACTGATCCAAGTGTACAGAGTCATACTATTCAGATGAGTTCCACTACTCCAGCAGGTGTAGTAGGAAGAACATACAAGTTTATACTCGAAGCTATTAATAATGCAGGATCAACTTACTCTAGTGCTCTATCTGTAGCACTTGCATCTTTACCAAGCAAGCCTTGGTAACCTCCTTATGCAGACCCTGATGGAACTAACTAATATTAATTAAAGATCCTAATTGATACTTTCAATGTTACCTTCAATGGAAACAGTCCAATCCTCAACTATCAAATACAATATGATGATGGATACAGAGGTCTTTACACAAGTGTTTTCACATTAAGTCCAAGTATAAAAGTGACATAAGGCATATAAAGAGGGAATGTTTATAGAGTTAGATACAGAGCTTAAAACTTTAATGGATGGGGAGATTGGAGTGATGTAGGATACATAAAAGCAGCCTCAATACCATCTACACCACCAGCCCCGCTGTATGTCTCTTCATTTGCTAACAATATAACTCTTTAATTTATTCCTCCTGAAGATAATGGTGGAGCAACAATACAAAATTATAAACTATGGATTGATACTATTCAATCAGTTCCTAATTTCTAAGAGATTTATTACGGAAACTCCTTAACTCACACAATGTACGATGTAGCTGATAACTTAACTGCTGGAGTCACATACAGGTTTAAACTTCAAGCACTTAACCAATATGGACCTTCTGATTTCTCAGAAGAAACAAGAGCAGCATTAGGTAATTTACCTTCATAGCCTGATCCTCCAGCCAAGATCGAGTCTTTAAGTACTATGTCTTCTATAGCTTTAAGATGGCCAGAACTAATACCTACAGATAACGTTCACATCACTGGGTATAAGCTATATATGGATGATGGATATAATGGAAACTTCTAAGTTATATATGATGGAACTGGTTTCCCTAATGTATTCACTTATACTGCTACAAATTTGATCACAGGATTGCCTTATAGGTTTAAACTTGTGGCATTTAACATAAATGGTGCTTCAGACGATAGCAATGTAGTTACTATATACTCGTGTTTAAAACCTACCAATCTTTTGACACCAACAAAATTAGCAACTACTACTTCTTCTGTAACAATTAGCTGGAATGAACCTAATTCTAATGGATGCCCTATAATTGGTTTTGAGATCTACAGAGATCATGGTACGAATGATGCAATTACTGAGATAGTTGATTAATCAGCTGTAGAAAACAAGCCATCTCTTAGAGCATATACAGTTGGAAGCCTTTCTCCAGCATCAAAGACATTCAGATTCAAAATAAGAGCAATTAATAACGCAGGCTATACTGACAGTAAACCACTCAGTGTAGTCTTATCTGCAGTTCCTGACTAACCTGTCGATGGGCCAGTTTCAGATGACACCATCACAGATAATACAAGGATCAAAGTTGACTTTGAACCATAGAATTCAACTTAGAATGGTGGTAGTGAAATCCTATCTTATGAACTTTAGATGGATAATGGAAAAGGAGGGAACTTCACAAGTCTGCAAGGTGGAAATTCTAATTCATTAGAAACAACTTACACAATTGCATCAGGCATTTCTAAAGGAGTGATGTACAGATTTAGATACAGATCAAAGAATATTAATGGATGGTCTGAATGGTCTCCTATCACATATATTAGAGCTGCTACAGTTCCCACCAGACCTCCTGCACCTTAATTCAAAACTGCTGATAGCACTTCAATCACACTTACTTTATTGTAATCACAGGATAATAAAGGAAGTCCAATCACTTAATATCAGCTTTATAGAAATGCTGGAGGAACATCAAATACATACTCCTTAATTGGAAATTATACTGAATAGGATAATCAATGTGTACTTACAACAGGTAGCCATGGCTTAGTTCCAGGCATTATTTATAAGTTCAAATACAGAGCAGTTAATGAATTTGGAGAATCAGATTACAGTGATGAAGTAGATGCTGCAGTTTCTGATTTCCCACTCAAGCCAGATCCTCCTCTAAAGATTGAAGGAGAGTCAGGAGAAACCTTTATCACTCTTCACTGGAATGCCAGTTTAGACACTGATCTACCTGTCATAGGATATGTTTTGTATATGGATGATGGATATGGAGGTGATTACAATATAGTCTACAATGGTAAGAACTATCCAAATGTCCTTAAATACACAATAACTGGTTTAACTACTGGTCTCTCTTACTCTTTTAAAATAGCTTCTATTAACTTCAATGGTTATTCAGAGGATTCTGACCCAGAATCTTTTATTATATGTGTCGCACCAAAGAACTTTAAAACACCTAAGCTAGTTTCAGTATCTAAGACAACTATGACTATATCTTGGTAAGCTCCTCTTCTAAATGGAGGATGCTCTATCACTTCATATTACCTTTTCATGGATGATGGAACAAATACTGCAAACTTTAATGAGATAGATAATACAACAGTCAATAATAATCCCTCTCTAAGATAACACTCAATAACTTTCACTTCTAATGATACTTCAAAGACATTCAAATTTTATATGAAAGCAAGAAATGTTATAGGATTTGTAACCTCTGACACTGTAGGGTACGTGCTTGCAGCTACACCAAATACTCCAACCTCATAGCCAACATTAAACCTTGATCAAACTAGAGCTACTTAAATATAAGTTGACTATGATCCTCTAAACATCAATGAAAATGGAGGATCTGACATTCTTAGCTATGAGATACAAATATATAATCAATCTTTAAGTTCTTGGCAATCAATAATTGGAGGAGAAGATAGCTTCTCATTATAAAACTCAGTAGTATATTCCCAAGGAATATAGAAAGGAAAGACTTATTAGTTCAGATACCGAGCATGGAATATCAATGGAGCTGGTTAGTGGTCTGATGTTTCTTATATTGTTGCAGCATAAGCTCCTTAAAGACCTCCAGCTCCTCAATATGGTTATTCAACTGATGAGGAAATATAACTTATCTTTTCACAAAGTACAGATGACGGTGGTTCTATAATCACAAACTATGCTTTAGAAATTTCACCTTATCAGAGTACCAATTGGTTAGCTGTAAGTTCATATAATGGTTATTCTATGAGTCACAT
This sequence comes from Paraurostyla sp. PUJRC_G6, assembly GCA_001272965.2. Taxonomy (NCBI): domain Eukaryota; phylum Ciliophora; class Spirotrichea; order Stichotrichida; family Amphisiellidae; genus Paraurostyla; species Paraurostyla sp. PUJRC_G6. The sequence continues at coordinate 24,096 of LASR02022625.1, forward strand.
TCTTTACAACATAACTGATCCAATTACTTCATACAACTCCTACAGATTCAGAATGAAGGCTGTTAACTTGTACGGAAGTTCAGATTACTCTGAAGAACTGCCAGCAGCATTGGCACCCTTGCCAAGTAAGCCTTCTCCTGTTACTAAAGATTAAGTGTTCTCAACTAAGACATCTATTAAAGTAAAATGGTCTTAATTAGCAGACGTTCAACCAGCAGTTGGCTATAAGCTTTATATGAAAGATGAATCTTCCCAAACTATAAATCTTGTATATGATGGATCTTCAAATGCTAACATTCTAAACTACTTAGTGTCAAACCTGACTACAGGTAACTCTTATACTTTCACTTTAGTGGCTTTGAATTTTAATGGAGAAGGTCCAGCTTCTAATGCAGTCACTTTCAAAGCTTGTACTGCTCCTTCAGGAATGTCTCCTCCTTATGCTACATCTACTACTGAAACTACAATTAATATCTAATGGACACCTCCTAAGGATTTAGGTGGATGTGCAATCCTTGGATATGAGCTCGAAGTAGATGATGGCAACATTGGAAATTTCACTAATACTGACTCATCTATAATTGCTAATAAACCATATCTAAGGACTCATCAACTAACATTCAACAGCTCTCTAGCAGGAAGCTACTTCAGAATGAAAATTAAAGCCTTCAATGAAATTGATTATGCTGAAAGCACACTTACATCGATAATGCTAGCTGATGTCCCAAGTTAACCAACAAGTGGGCCAGTTAATGACGATACTGTCACCAATCAGAATTAAATCAAAGTCACATTCCTACCTCCTACTTCAGATGGAGGAAGCGATATTAGAAGTTATGAGATTCAGATGGATGATGGAAAAGGTGGTGACTTTGTGAGCTTAGTTGGTTATTCATTTGACTACTTAAAGCTTTGGTATACAGTTACTAAAAACATTCAGAAAGGAACTCTTT
>LASR02022882.1:0-14325 GCA_001272965.2 Paraurostyla sp. PUJRC_G6
AAAACCCCAAAACCCCATAAACTATAATTTGAATTGATAATAGAATTTAGAATTTGAATTAAAATTTAAATGATTTAAGAAAGGTCTCTTAAGACATAAGACACCTCAGTCACTTTTATAGATGAAGACTAATTACAACAATAATTCGAAAACTTACACCAACACCATTACTATCCAGTCTCTTCATCTTAGAAAAACTTATTACTACAAAGCTAGGAAGACTTAATAAACACGAATCAACATTTAGACACATCACTAATGCAATAGCAATTGTAGAAATTGAATCTATAAAATCATTTTAAACAAGAGAACCAACAGCTAAATGAGGTTGGATTTAATGAAGACATATATAGCAGCATAAAGAAGGTTCCTCAATCATATGATAAAAATGATGGATTCAATGATAATTATGAGAATCAAGATGATTACGGAATAGAATAAGATAATATCATCAATGATGATAATTAGTTATTTCTATTCTCAAATTAAAAGGCATAGACATAGAATAACAATACTAACATGCTAAACTTTACAAATTAAATGAGCTAGATATAGGAGGAGAGAGAAACGATATCAAATGTCTCTAGAACTAATGATCATACCAGTGGTGATAATAGTAATGACGAGAGTAACTAGAATCCAGATCTTAATATCGAAGGAGATAATTCAATAGCGCTTAGCTTCAATATTATTAATCCAATTTAAACTAATCCTGTTAACTTAGCAAATCCAAATCAATATCGATAGCAGTCCACTTTACTTTCTCTATTAACTCATAAGAAAAAGTAGCTAGACTAAAAGCAGCATGTTCTTCTTGATAAAATAAACGCAGTAACTCTTAAGCTTTATACAAAGAAGACCTAATTAGATGAATAAAGATATGAGCTTATTCAACGAAAAAGTGAAGCTGAAGAGAGATTATTACAGCTTGAGAGAATATAAGAATCCTTAGAGTTGAGGCTTTAAGAGTAAATGCAGGATTATAATGATATTAAAATTTTCAAAGAAGGAGAAATGATTATGTAAATGAAACCATAGAGAAAATAAATTACTGATTTGGAATAATAAATAGAAATAGAATAAGCAAGCATTTCAAAAGTAAGATTGCTAAATATAAATAAACTATAGTTGGAAGAAAAGATGAAAAATGTTCAGATCAAAATAAACAGTTTGGAATAGTAATTACAAACTATTAAGAATGAAATTTGGAATCAGGATTAGTTGTTGCTAGTTATTAATTAAGAGATTCAAAAATTGATAAAGTAATATAATAATCATTCTAATTTTAGATAGTCAAGGAGGAGAATAACTTTAAATATATTTTCAAGTTTAAGAATAAAAGGATGCAAATGCTGAGCTATAAAATAACATAGATAAGAAAACTCTTGAACTAGAACTAAATTTGAACATATAGAGGAAATTAAAAAATAATCTTAATTTCTTGACTGATGCTAGATTGGTAATACTAGGAAAAAACGAAGATACTAAAGTGTTAGAGAATAAAGCAAAAGTGTTTTAGGTTGAAAAGGCTTTAGCTAAATATGGTATTCAGGAATTTTTATTGATCAAATTTCAAGAGATTAATGAAAGACTAATTGCTGAAAGATAGATAAAGATTTTAGAATAAAAGCTATCAGATCTAGTAAATGAGAAAAATCTTACTGAAATGATGCTTTAGTCTTTGAATGAAGTTCCAAAATAAAAGTAAGTTTAAAATATCTGATAATATATAGTGACTCAATAAGAAAGGTAACAAGGGATATTAAGACAAAGAATTAATAACTAAGTTCAAAGATAAAATAGATAGACTAAGCAATTTAGCAATTAGTTAAATAATTAGAATCAGCTTATAATCCATTTGATCAATACTAATAGCAGTCAGATCTGTAAATATTCAACTCTTTTATGTTGCATCATATAAGACCATCATCATAGCAAGATGAAAGATACTTCCTTAATTTATTTGATGCTTATCGTCAAGCAATATTCTTTTCACAAGATCCTCTTTACTCAGTTAAAAGTGAATATTAATAAATCCATAAGCAGTAGCCAGAAATTAAACAGACACTTAATCTTTTAGTATTTCATCATTCTCTTCTTAGTGATAGTCTAGCCTAGTAAAAGCATATTCTAAAATGTGATAGATATAAACTTTAGCAACTACAAAAACTACTACCGATAGTTGAGATGAAAATTTCTCAATATCTCTTCAATTAATATATGGAGAAGCATCAGCATGAAATTTAACTTGTAATAAAAACCTATGGTAAATAAACATTTGAAAGAAAAAAGGCTGAATAGCTTGATGCTTTTCATAGAATAAATTAGCATAAACTGTAAAAAGATTATGAAATTTTAGACTTGCTTATTCTAAAGAAAAGGGATATTAGCCATACTCAAAGATTACTAAAGCTAAAAGAGTCTGAATAAATCTCTACTAAAGTATAAACTATGATATAAAAAATTAATAAACTTCATATTCAAAAATAAAACATAATGCTTAAAATATCTCAGTTAAGATTTGAAATTGAAAGAATTTAGAGATAGCTTTAGAATGCTTAATAATAAATAGATTCTCATCTTAAGTTAGTTTTAGATTAAGAAGATTAAAAGCACGGAATAAGAGAGATCTATTTGAAATTATAAGAAATTCTTTAATTGGAATCACAGTCAAGACAAATTATGCAAACTTGCGATAAATAAGTTCAAGAGTTGGCTGATATTGAAATGAAAAGTTAATCTAAATATGGTACTTTAAGAGATAAATATCAAAAGCAAAGCGAAAAACTTCATTCTATAAGGTAAGAGCTAGATATAGCTCTTATTAAAGAAGAATTAAATGCTATGAATAAAGGCTAAAAGTTAAATACTTAATAAAAGCAAGTATTTCAAAATACACTTTTGAACTCAATGGATGAACTCTTGAATGTAGATTTGGATTAAGCTATAGAAATGAATTTAATAGCTGGAGAGAGTGGGTTAACAAGTGGGATGACTACTGTTAGAATTCCTTAAATGATTAGAGATGAGAGTTTGATGAATCTTAAGCTAAGAGTTATTTGCAAGCCACTTAATTAGATTTTTGAATTTTAGGATGATAAAAGGCTTTTGCATATTATTGATAGACTTTCAATGACTGATTATTTTTGGTTTACATATGGATTCACTAAAATAATTAATGAATTATTAATTTTCCTATAAAGGACAGACTCACAAAAATTTAAAGAATTGCAAGCTTACTTTTTAGTTTATACTGTTTAACTAATTCATCATATATACCTAAGATTAGCTTCTCCTTTAGAAGCTTAAAGAAAACTTAGTTAAAAAGTTATATCTAAAATTCTCTTTAAGAATAAATGTAAATAAATAATCTTAATTTCTTAACTTTAATAAAGATGGAGTGGAAGTATTGCTTAGAATGTTCAAGAAGAGCTTATTTTTATAGGTTGATACATCAACAGAGCTATTAAAGAACTATAATTGGGAAGAAGTAATTAAACAATTTAATTTTATTCTTTATAGAATGAATGGTCCAACTTTTTCCGAATCGTAATAGATAAGACAATTGATACAGCTGAGGTTTAATGGAATAATGATATTAAAAAAGAGCTAGTAAATGCAATCAAGAAAGAAGTAGACACCTTTTAAAAATCTAAGAAAAAGCATCGATAAGCAATGACTAACTAGTAGAGAGAACTGACACATCCAGTACACGAATTTACACAAGATCTTATGGTTATTTCTAGAGTGAACAACCTAAGATGGAATTTTGAGGAGTTTTCGGTTAACTATAGCGTAGACATAAATAAATTCAGGGTATGGAAATACTATCTTGCTAGGTTATTGAATGAAGGGGATTAATCTACTAATTTTAAACCATCACTTGAAATAGAATTTAAGAAAGAAAAGCTAGCCAAATTTTGGGAGGAACTTAAACTAAAATTTATTCCTTCTAAAAATCTACATGAGAGACAATATATTCTTAAAGTTATGATAATACTTTACACAAAAAGTCATAAGCAATTGAAAGAGTTGCGAACTATGCCTTATTGGTTAAATTTACTTGATCAAAAAGAATATAGGAAGTCAAGATTTTTGATACTTTAATTTATTCTTTCTTCTCTAAGTGTTCAACAAAAAGAAATAGCTACTTTAAATTACTAAATATTTACAGAATCTGACGGTATCAAAAAGGTATTTAATTGCTTAAATCTTGCATTTAAGGATCTTAAACAAAATGAACTTCCGTTTTTCGATTAGTTTGAAAAATATTAGCATTTGGAATTACATCAAGTCTAATCTTTTAGAGATTAAGATATTCTAAAAAATTATACTGAGGCTATTGAACATCCAGAATTTATGTTAAAGAATTCAAATAATATAAGTGTTGGTATTTTAGCATTTAAAATTCTAGACTTAATTATGAACAAGGATATCAATAAAAGAATATATCCACTTCCTTAATGTAAAAACTTTTTACTGTAAAATGATAATGTATCACTTCTCTCACAATTACTACTTATTCAAAATATTGATTTGACCAAAGAAGTATTAGACTTTATCTAAAATCATCTAAATTCATAATATGCTTTATATTAATTTAAGAAGTCAGGCATAATTGAATTTCTTATTATTTATTTGGATACTGAATTATCCTAACATGCTTTTGATTTATTAATTAATTTATAGGAGGTTGCTTTTGATTATAATGATGATATGGATATTAATAGTTAGTTTGATTCTCATGATTTAAAGATGATAAATATTGAAGAGAATGAATATATAAAGAATTCAATATTTCTAAGATATATTCCATTACCATTGATTAAAAAAGCACACGATCCACATGAATCAGATCTCTTTATTAGTATATTTAAGGAATATAGTTATGAGAAAGCAACTTTAATTTGGAATTATGAGATGTGGAATATTCTCAAACAGCAAATACTTTTCAATTCAGACTAGCTTATCAAGGACTTGAAAAAGTTTGCCAAAGATCGTTCAAAATAATTAGATTTAGTTATTCCCAAATATGATAAGCCTGTGAACTAAATTATTAAATACAGATTTATAGAAGAAGAAGTTAGATGTGGTTAATATTATCTGAGAGTTTGGACATCTAAGGGATGGGAGGATTCTGACTTTTTCTGGATCCCTTTCGAAGAGGAAGAAGATTTCTTGAAGAATTTAAAAAGCAGTATCAACACGATTATATAAATGAATTAAGAAGAATAAAGATAAGAGAGTTAAGATTAATAAGAATATGAGAGGCACAAACTTCTCATATTGCTGAAATCATGCTTATTAGCATTGGAAACATTTAAAAATAAAAGGATATTTTGCTTAGATGAAATAAAGAAAATTAATTAATTTATTATTAATAGATAAGGTAAATAATATATATAATTTAACTTTTAATAGATATCGAATATAGCTACACAATTAAAAAGATTCTTCTAATAGGAATTAAAATTCTTAACTTTGCTGTAAGTTATTTGTCGTATAAAATACTAATAATTAATTTAGATTGAGAAAAATGAGGATAATTTGAAAGAAGTTATAGAGCAAAAAGGAATTTATCTTATCAAGGATCTTATTGGGCATATTTTATCAAATGCACCAAAGAATAATGCTCTTTAAAATAGCTCAAGTTAAATTGATGATAAAGGGGTTGTGAAGTATTCAGATAGGACAGAAGAATCAATCGATCTACCAATGAGCTATGAGGAGAGATAAAGCAAGACCTATAATATTTCAACTGAAAAATAAACGCAATCTCTTTCGATTGATAAAATAGAAGCCAAGATCCTCCAATTTTGTATTCAATCTCTGAATAAATTGATAAGAGAAGATATCGAAAATTTTATTTCAGATGAATTGCCATTCAAAGTTAGCCTGTTCAAGCAACTAAGTCAAATCCTTGATTTAAGTTTCCAGATTTATCAGAGTTACTCTCAACATAAAAAGCTTTAATTAGATAAGAATTATCCACTAGGGGTAGCAATATAGCACTCAGCAATTCAAGCATAAGATTAAAGTACTAGTAACTAGAATAATTAATAAATCGTACCAAAGAGCTTTAATTTACCTTTGCAGATCCAACCAACTAAACAAATAACAGTTTAACCATAAGTTTAGCCTACTCCTTAAAATACATAATTAAAAAACTTTAATTTTGTCTTACAATCGGAAAATAAATTAATGACTATAGAATAATAATCCCAATCTAAATCTTAAATTATGTAATCTATTTAAAAGCAACCATTAAGTAATGAAAAAACTAAAGTGTTAGTAATAGATTTCTCAGGACATAATGATAATGTCTACTATAGAAGAGAAAAAGTTTTAGAGCTAATATTTTCTCTCAGCACCAGCATTTTAAGTTTGAGCAAAGAACTCTCTTTAAATCCAGCTATTCATCCAGAGCTTATAGTTAGTGGATTTGCTTGGAAATGCTTATAACACTGCTTCTTTTCATTGTGGTCTAATAATGAACAAAAGACGATTGTTTAAGCTTTTCTTAAAGATGCAATTTCTACACTATAGCATTTAACATCTTTTTCGTATATTTTTACTCATCAACTTTAGACTAATAATTCTCCTTATGATAAAGAAAATAAATTTTATCAATCAACTATGGAAAGATTTTAAAAGTAGGATATGAAAGATATAATTATCGAATTTTGGTTTGATATGAAAAAATTACTTGAAAAGAAAATTTTAGACAACCTCATTATTTCTTTCTAATTTGATATAAAGTTTAAACAAATAGCATTTCCTAATACGTAAGAAAGAGAGATACAGAAATTCATAAAGATATTCTCAATAGTTGAAGAAAAAACTCCTGAACTTATTTGGAATGATTAATCAAGAGAGGAGCTATCTACTATTCTACAGGAATAGTTAAAGAATATCAACTAATCATTCTGTGATCTAATACATAAATTCGATTACTCTTTTAATATAAGTGAGTTAAGAGTAGAAAGTATATTTGTGAAGCATTTCAACTCTGACATCTATTTTAAAGCATCTGACTTGAACTAATTTGTAAAAAGCCTTTTAGAATAACTGAAAAAGAGAGTCTAAAACTATCATTTAACAGAATTAAATGATCAGTAATTTGATGATGTGCATGAAATTACAAAAGCTCTAAGGAACCTAATTTAATATCAAAATATTATAAATCCAAAAACTTTCAATCTTTTTTAAGACAATATTTCTTTATTATGCTCTATTGTGAAGTATAAAGATATTGATGGAGCTGTTGAATAAAGAATTAAGACAATTGGATCTATAATATTTGATATATTAAAGATATTTTCAAAAAATAGTAAGTTTGCTGAGTACTTGATATCTAACATTGAATTCGTCAAGTTAGTTGCAAGATAATTATTCGTAGCAGATAGAGAGCTATTAGACACTGAGGATAATTTAAAGCTAGTTTCTATCCTTCAGAATATCTTGAATTATGATAATATTGAAACAGAAAACTTTTTGACTAAATGTGGTATAATAATGTTTTTCTTGAATACTTTGTTTGTCTAGTCTTAATTCAATTTAATCAGACCAGATTTAGCGAAATTAGTTAGAAATAAATTAGATGAGGTTTAAACATGCGTTGGAGCTTTTATGCCAATCTAATTCTTTAAATTGATGGAATATTAATAATCAGATTTACCATTATCAGAAGATTAAATGATTAAACAATTTATTGCTCATTTGGACTCTTAGAGATATGAAAACTTATTTGTGAGATGGAATTCTGACTTAAAAGAAAATCAGCATACTAAAATAAGAACTGAATGTGAGAGGATAATGAATAGTCTGTAGAAATGGGAAGGTGATTTCGATCTATTTGACAGCAAAATCCCAACCGAGCCATTCTAAAAGTAAATAAATCCTTGAATTTATTGCATATAGTCCCACTTTCGCACATGAAATTATATTACATGACATTATTATTAGAATTTTCAATGAAAATCCATCTCTTTACCTTGCAGTAATTTTATTAATGAATAATTTTTAGACTGAAATGGATTCATTCCTATAGAGCTTATGTGTTTAATTTGACAAGCAAGTCTTTTCATTCCAGTAGATTTTAAACATTTTCTAGAGAGAAGAATTAGACTTTGAAGCAAATAATGATGACTATGTAGTTTAGGTGAGAACAGATGTATTCACAGTTAAATAAGTGAGAAAGAAGTTTAAATACTTATCAGCTTAAACTATCTAGGTGGCTACAGCACTTCTTTTAACAATTGAGTAGTTCCTCTGTAATGCATTTAATCCTAATAAAAAGAGAAACTCTATGCTTACATTTGGAGATTTCGATAAAAGTGCTTCAAGACTTTCAATTGCAGGACCAAGAGAATAATCTGTGATTGGATTATCAGTCAACAGCAATTTCCTCAATATTCATAACCATAGATCATAGCAGCATGGTGCATCCTCAATGCCTAATACTTCAAGGACTTCAGTCTTCCCTCAATCTCAATAGCAAAATTAATAAGAGATTAATTATATTTCAGCTATGCTCTTTGATGATGCTAAGAATTTACCTATATAATATTTAACTTTTATGGAAAATTGGCTAGTTATGCCAACATTCCTGAACAGCATCACACCTATTGAGTTGAGACTAACATTCTTGCAGTTAGTCCTAATTACTTTGGAGATCCCCGAAACAGTAGAAATGCTATCAGATTAATTACTAGATTTCACTGGCAGGCAAATTCAATGGATATTTGATGAATTAGATAAGAAAACAAGTATTCTATATGATTATTAAACCCTTTATAGTTGAGGATATAATGAGACTCACCATAGTGGAGAAGATGCTCTCCATCGGAGGAAAATCTATGATAATTAGATTCTGGACCTATAATCAGCAATAGAACTTTGAGAATTTGAGAAGGATTCATGCCATGAATAAGAAACTTTAACCTATAATTGAACACATCTTTATTATAATGTCGTAGCATGATGTCTGCCGCAACTCCTTCCTTTAATTATTGCAAAGTGTATTATTTATTCTTAATTTCATGACTCTCTTAGTAAGATAAGGATATTCCTTGGAAGGATATTTTGAAACCACGCCTGGATTTGGTTGAATTGGGTCAAGACTTCATGAGTATTTGGAGACCCAAGCCAAATTCCATGTCTGAAGCCAAGAAGCTTTATGCTATGGCAGAGGCAACACACCTAGAAGATAAAATTGATGAGAATAGTCTTAACAGACTGAAGTATATGCCCTTCATATCAAAGAAAGCTTTTAATGAGTTAAAGAGAGACGATATCATGGGTGAGGATGAGCTTAAAATATACTCTCTGATCAGAGATCTAGAGGCTTTGGAGTAGAAGGAAAACTTCTGGGCTCAGCATAAGGACTTTGACCTTGAGATGTTTGATTGAAGGAATAATTATTGGATGATTTAATTATTAAAATTTGTTATAAGCTCAATCATTATTATTAATTAATGAAGATAGTAGTAGGTCACAAAAACTTGAACCTTGAGGAGCTCTTCAACGTGAGTTGTATTCCCACTCAGAACGAGGTTGTTGTTGATAATGTCATCTCAGTTGAGTTCAATACTTAAGCCCCTCAGGCCCCATAAAATAAGGAGACTTAGTAGTACCCTGAAATATCTGCCAAGCTTAACATAAGACCTGAACATGAGAGAGCCATTCTTCTAGTCAAGCTTGTATAACTCATCAAGCTCAAGAAAAACGTCAGCAAACAAACAATCAACTACTTTGTCACTATACTGAATGAAAATAGATCTTTCTTGGTACTTTATATAGCATTAATTTATATGTTTAGGGTAAAGAGGGACAAACATTTGTCTAAACTTTGTTTGAACATGCAAGAGATCAGAATATCTTTTTCAGCGAGAAGGAGCTTTTCATTATCTAAGCATAACCTCATATCTATCAAGCTATATTTGCATTGGAAATCTACAGACTTCTCTCTAATTTAAGGTTATTAGATACCACATTGGCATTTTCACTGGAAACATTGAATGTTCATCAGGATTACTTTACAGAATATGCTTTAACACTGGGCAAAAGCTCTTAAGGTGTGAATAATTTCAAGAACGCCATTCTCTCATTGATTGATAAGTCTAAGCTTATTGGCACATAATAATAACCAAATAAAACACTACAATTAAGTAAGGTATTCTAATTGCATGGTAACTTACATGAGAGACTGCTTTAACTTTAATAAGCCCTTGCTAATGACTTGAACTCAGATTATGGTTCTCTCTTTTAAGAGAAAAAGTATAAGGAGTTGATATAGATAGCCAAAGATCAACAATAAGAGCAACTCTACCTATTGGCTCAATAAGTGAAGCCATTCTCTTACATCAGCAGTTAATTGGCACAGCTATCTGCAATAAGAGAATCTATAATTCAATCTAAGGGGTAGATTCAGCAATCTGCCAGTCTAGAGGAAAGCAAGAGTGATGATTTAGTAGAGGTGTTTGATGCTCTAAGTCAGCAGGTGATTGTCAACTAGTACAAGAGTGAGCTGTGGACTGGATTCAGCAAGAACAGAGAGGCTGAGGCATAGCTTAAGGCTAAGGCTAAACCTGCTAAGGAAGAGTAAAAAGAAGAGAAAACATAGTCAGATGGAACTGGAAAGATATAGCAGCAGTAAAGAGGAGCAAAGAAGAAGGGAAAGGAAGCTGTTACCACTATTCAGTTTGGAAGTGGAACAAGAAAATTCTTTGACTACTTGCTGCAAATCAACTTAGAAAATTAAGAAGTATTCAATTAAAAGCTAAGTCTAACTCTTAATAAAGAATTAGAAGCAGTCCTGAATGAAGTGCTTGAATCTAGAAACGAAGAGCGTCGTAAACCCAAATGTCCCAAAGGAACTCGTGATATGAACCCTATGCAAATGGCTATAAGATAAACAGCTTTCAATATAATCAAGTCAGTCTTCAAGAGACACGGTGCAGAGGAGATCGACACCCCAGTCTTTGAATTAAAAGAAACTCTCATGGGAAAGTATGGTGAGGAATCTAAACTCATTTATGACTTAGAAGATTAAGGTGGTGAGTTACTCTCTCTTCGTTATGATTTAACTGTACCCTTCGCTCGCTATATGGCACTCAACGGTATCTCAAACATCAAGAGATTCCACATCGCTAAGGTCTACAGAAGAGATAACCCTCAAATGAACAAGGGAAGATTCAGAGAGTTCTATCAGTGTGATTTCGATATTGCTGGGCAATATTCACCAATGATCCCTGATGCTGAGGTCATTAAAGTCGTGGTTGAGATCTTGGAGACACTAGATATTGGTGAATTCGTTATCAAAGTCAATCACAGAAAGTTCCTAGATGCAATGGTAGATTTGAGTGGCTGTGAAAAGCGTAAATTCAAAGCAATCTGCTCTTCTGTTGATAAGCTTGATAAAGAGCCTTGGGAGAAAGTTAGAGAGGAACTCATTATGATGAAAGGACTCACAAGTGAGATGACTGATAAACTTGAGAAATTTGTCAAGCTAGTGGGCTAGCCATGGGAATTATTGCAAAAACTCAAGGATGAAGCAGTGTTCTAGGGCCATAAAGAAGGAGAAGAGACTATCAAAGAGATGGAATTATTGTTTACTTATCTTCAATCTATGAATGCTCTTCATAGGCTTTCATTTGATTTCTCATTAGCAAGAGGGCTAGATTACTACACAGGTCTTATTTATGAGGCAGTTCTTACTGATCCTAACAATAGAGTAGGCTCAATCGCAGGTGGTGGTCGTTATGACGGATTAGTTGGTATGTTCTCAGGAAAGTAAATCCCATCAGTCGGAGTGTCAATCGGAATTGAAAGAGTCTTCGCCATTCTTGAAGAAAAGCTTAAGAAAGATCATACTGTGAGATCAACTGAAACTTAGATCTACATTGCTCAAATCGGCAAGAATCTCGTTGCTGAGAGACTTTAACTATGCAGTGACCTCTGGAGTGTAGGTGTCAAAGCAGAGACTTCATACATGGATAATCCTAAGACTCAGAGATAATTGGAAGCTGTACTTGAGAGTGGTATCCCTCTGATATTGTTCCTTGGTGAAAGTGAGTTTAAAGAAGGAGTCGTGAAGGTCAAGAGTCTCAACAAGCACGAAGAATACGTAATTAAGAGAGAGGAACTACTTGATAAGATTCACGAAATAATCAAGGAAAACCCTATTTTATTGCCACAAGCTATGCAGTAACCTCAGAAGAAGGAGCAAGCTAAGGAGGAAGAAAAGAAAGAGTGAATAATTATAATTAATTTATGTTATCCAATTTCACTTTCAATTGTTAAGATCAACTTATCTCATTCTGTGAAGATCATGTTATAGGTGCGCTTAAACCAATTGTTAAGGTCTTCATTGCTATAGTGCCCAGGGCCAGGAGTTTCAATCTTCTTAGCAAGTTCTCCAAATCTGGGGGCTTGGGAAAGGAAGTTTTGACTCTTAGCATTTAAGGTAGAAGCAACCTGAGTAGAAGATTTTGCATTATCAAAGGTGCTCTACTGCTCATAATAGCCTGGCCCTAAGAAGGTTTCAGCTTCATCAACCTTTTTATTTGGGAATCTTTGAGCATTTGAGCTGAATGCAGGATTAATTCCACGCTTAGCCTTTAGGTTAGCTAACAATGGATTACCTGCACCTGCTTCAATCTTTCTTCTCACCTCCTCACTAATAGTATTTGTCTTATCATCATATTGAACTATAGGAAGAGCTCCCTTAGACTTCATATCTTCGTAGGGATTTCTCTTAGTGTTGGAGATAAACATGGAGCTAGATCTCTTGATATTAGCGTCATTCTTTTTATCCAAAGCAACTATTGATCTTTCAGGTTTGTAGAGGCCGGGACCTGGTGTCTAGAGGGTCTAGGCTTAAACAAATCTCTTCTCAGTTGAACCAAACACTCCCTATTTACCCCAAGGCTTTTTCTATAAGTTCTCAACCAAGCTCTTGGCTTAGTATTGACCTGGCCCTGGCACAGCTAGTAAAGGATTCTTATCTATGAATCTTTGATCACTGCTCTAGAATGGAATTCCGTTAGTTGCTCTCATTTTCTTATTGCTCACTATTGACTGTGCTATTTGATAAGTTCCAGGTCCCACATTAGGAGGTATCTTGGTTTTCTCAGTCTAATCATGGAATCTTTCTACTGTAGATCCGAAAAACTGAAGTCTCTCAGGTATACTTTTAACTTTGAAAGTAGTGCTTTGATGTGGATTATAATATGAGCCAGGTCCAGGAGCATAGTCTTCATCGTCTTCTTCATAGTAATCATCATCAGCACCTAATGCTGCACCTATAATTAATTTTGATAGATAGTTTACTCTATGGTTTAGGTGGAAGCATAGCAGATCCTCTAAGGTTTTTATTGGCCTCTCTAGCTACCTTAGATACAAACACACTACTTGGCTTGTACTTATAGATAGGAAAGATATCAACCTTCTCGGCATTGTAGTGGCCTGGCCCTGGAATCTCCTTCTTGAAATCAGATGTGGTTGGAATAGGCTTTTTATTGGACTTAGGTTGATGCCATGTAGGACCTTTCTTAGGGTCAACAAGGGGCTTCACAACATCGTATTCACCGGGACCAACAGTATCTGTTTTAACACCTGTGTGCATTTTCTCTGAATTCTTTTATTTAACTAGCTCACCATGATTATTTTCTTCATATCCAAAGACATTATCATGGGAAGGAATTGAAGGAGGATTTTACATTCTGTTCCAAGTAATCTATTACCACTCTGGCTTGGGAGCCATTCTCTTACCTTTGACCCATCCTTCTTCATTGACATATTGACCTGGTCCTGGAGTAAAAGACTTTTCTTTTAGCTGTTTCTCTTGGAACCTATCAACTTTAGATGCGAAGCAATTTGAAGGTTTTATGACAGTTATTCCGAATTTTTCCAATCCATACATTGATAGATTCTTTGCAGATTGCATACTTTTACTTATTTATTCAAATCCCAAAGCTGGCTAATATGATCCAGGACCTAATAATTAAATCATTAATTTGAAAGGGAATTAAATATATTCTTGCCTGGATTGTAAACAGTTTGATGAAGCTATGTCTTAGAAGCTTCTGTCCTTCCAGTTTAAGCTTAAAAGGGTTGATGACTATAATTAAAATATTATGCTGGGTTTATTACACTGCGGGCTTGGGTTTATATTCTTTATGCCCCACGTAGGCGCCTGGACCCAGAGTCAGATTCTCCTTACCACTAAGTTCAATTTTCCTATCAGATCGATAGACGAAAGCCATTTTATTTGTAAGTATTAATTTATTTATGATAAATGCTTTATTTACTTATTTGGGTGAT
>LASR02022883.1:0-10891 GCA_001272965.2 Paraurostyla sp. PUJRC_G6
CCACTCTTAGTAACTGTAAAGTTAACAGCAGTAATAAGTGCTTAAGCATTGGGTGGTATTTCTACGAATGAGTCCCTCGTACATAAGAATAACTTGAAATTAGGGTTATAATCTACAGCTTTCTCTCCAATCTACACTACTTGTCTAGGACCCTATTAAATTAAGTCTTTCCTGAGTAGTGGGAACAACATAGACTCAATTCCGTCTACTTCAAGGATGATTAATGTTTTACCAAATCTAATAGACAATTCCAAAGTTGTATTGAATTTAGGATCCTAGTGGTTTAATATTTCGAGGCCTTCCTAGCTCTGTTTAAGAGTGTGCTTAAGCCATTCTGTAGCAGTAGCAGCTGGATCTATGACCAATGGTGTCCTCACAGTGTTCAAGATCATGATTGCATTTTCCATAGATAAAGTATCAGCTGGTAAGCCTTCTTTCTTATAGGTAAGTAATTATGATTCAGTGCTTAGGAATGTTCTGAAATTGAATTCATTTAGTCTCACAAGCGATAACCATTCTTACAAGGTCTTCTCCCTAACACTCTCATTAGCACCACCAAGATAAGTAATATATGCTGAACTTAATAATGATTTAATTGGTACTAGAGCTAATTCTTATTCCAAAGATTGAATTTACCTCTTCCAACGTTCATTCTCGCCCGATAGTTAACCCAATAGACTCTAAGCTGCAAATAGAGTGTCTTCAGCTCTTTTAAGATCAAATTTTAGGGATTCAGCTTCTTAGGTCTTTTGAGCAAAGTTTTAATTAAGAATCTAGACTGATCCATCTAGCTCATCAAGTTAGTGCTGACATTCCATAACACGTTGCTGAGATTTTTACAGCTTAGCCAATAAACCATTAAGCTCATTTGATAAAGGTTCAATTTTAAGAAGGACTTCTGAGAATTTAACATTGGCTCTAACCCAGGCAGCTAAAGGAGCACAAGCTCTTGAGACGCCAGTTATAACTGACTGCTCAAAACTCATAGGTTTTTCATTGATTAATTTGTTTACTTTGTTTCTGATTTCTTTTGATACAGATCTTGCATCAAAGTTTAAAATTCTCTGCACCACTCCTTATTAACCTAAGAATTTCTTCATTGCAGACCATGATGTATCATCTTATCCCATAAGTCTAATAACTCCTTAGAGAACATCTGAAACTGCATCAGGAGGCATAGGATAAGCCTTAATTTCATTGATATTCTAAGAGTTAAGCTTTCCTACTTATTCTTTAGCCTTATCTACCTCTGGCTAGATATCTTTCAACTCATCTTCTACTAGAATCTTTCTCTTGTGAATAATCTCTTCATCTTCAGTGCACTTTCTTTACAACAGTTCGATCTCTTATTTTCTCTCTGCTTTTTATTCCATGCTCTTAGTAATTTGAACAAGTGCAATATTAGCTTCTTCTTGCTTCTATTTAAGAAGGATCTTAGAATTCTGAGCCTTCTTTGATAGATCATCAACTAAACGAGCCGCCTCCTCAAGTTTCTAGAGACCAGCCATTAAATGCTTTGATTAGCCACCACTGCTTGTTATAATCTTATTAAAAGTGATTCTGAAGTTCTGGATGAAGTTTAAGAATTTCAAAGGAGAAGCGCCCAAGTGTAAACTAGATTAATTAATAGCAACTGCTGTTGAGAGTAATTCATCTTTACCTTTGCTAACTTGATTCAAAACATCTCCTAGTTCATTTCTAGCAACATGGATCATAGCTTCTTTGTTCCAACCTTCAGACCATAGGATGGTACATTTTGTATAAAGAGCTGGATTTTAAGAGCAATATTGGAGGAATTTAGGGTGACTGTGATCCATGCTTATTACAATACTAAGGTTCTTCTAGATTCTTGAGACGAAGAATTCGAAAAGAGTTCTGCATTCATATTGGTTTCTCATTTCATCTCCTAATTAAGCTAGCAAGGGTTCTAATTCTTCTGGTGTATAGAGACCTGGAACTTCACCAGCAGAGATCAAAGAATTCAGATATTCTAAGAACTCACTCTTAATTACTTAGTGATCTTCAATAAGCAAACAAGTCTTTTGAGCTTCAATTCCAGCTTATTATAGTACTACTTTCAAATCTCTCTTGAACTCCTTCATGCTGTAATCTCTACTCATATTAGGTGAAAAGAAGTTCATATTTAGCATGTGAGCTATTAATTAAGTAGTAGTCTTTCTACCAACACCAGATCTTCCTGCCATTAAAATGCAACCTCCTGGCTTAGACAAAATTCTTTCAGTGTAGGCAATAAATTCTAAAATTTCATCAAACATATGTAAACTCATTTCTTTAAATTCTCTTTCATAAGCTCTTAATGATTACTCAATAAGTTGAATGAAATCACTTTTATTAATTCTACCTAAAGGTGGAAGATTTGCAATTAATCTTTCTCCACTGCTTCCTACTTTACTAATAAAGTAAGTATCAACGAGCTTCTCATTGAACTTTAAATGATTTCTTAGAAGAGTATAGAGCATTGAATCAAACTTTGCTTTACTCTGCTTATCCACTAATCTATCTTTGAAGATTCTTGATGATTCATATATCAATACCTCAATCAATCCTTGGGCTTCTCTTATATCATATCTTAATACACTGAATACCAATTAAGTGATATCTCTTGGTGTAAATAAGTAATGTCTGTGCTCATCAATAGAGAAATTAGTTTTAACATTAGAAAATAGTTCTATCATAAATTAAGAAAGCTTTTTGCATGAATTTGCCATTGACCCTCCTCCGAATGAAGGATGTGATAAAATTGCTCTCATAAACTCTGAGTAAACTGGTAGTAGTTCTTCTGATGTAGGATATTCTACGTATGCAATTCTTACATTAGCAGTGAATCTAGTAGATATTTTATGTCTTCCAATAGTTGTAGATGGATTCATAGATGCTACAATTTAAACTCTTTCTAGATATACGAACTCCAAATTATCATCATAGAAACCTTTATAGCATACTATTTATTAAAGGAAAGATATCAGCTGTATAGTATCATATTTATCAGGTTTAGGTAGGTTAATATCTTTAAGATAAACAATTAATCTTTGACTATCTTTGGGTCTATAAACTCTTCCTTGAGAAGTAGTTGATTATGCACACATTTGATTCAATTTTTAGATCACATGGAATGCTGATGTTTAAGAGTTACAATGGATTATAGCTAGCTGTGTTGATTTCATAGATTTAATGAGGTTGCTAATAATTAAATTTTTACCACAACCTTCTGGTCCTACTAAAATGAATGAGTCTCCCTACTCTAGCCAAGGCTTAATCATAGCGATATCTCTTTATACATTAACAGTAGACACAATAGGTGGTGCATCTGGATTTTTAAGATCATCAATTTTAACCTCTGATTTAGTTTCTAAGAAAGTCTACCATACATTTGATTTTTCATCAAAATAATTAAGTAATAAGTTTCTAGGATCAGCTGGTCTTTCTCCTGATAGATTAAATACCTCTTAGGCAAATTGTTATCTTAGGCTTAATGAGAAGTTTCCTCCCAATCCTTTGATAACAGCATCTGTGAATTACCCTTTTGATTGTATGTTATTCATATAACTCAAAGCATTTTTAACAATACCAATCTTGGTAGTTTCAACAACAAAGAATTCTTATCTCTAGAGAGTATAGTTAAGAGCATTATAGAAAATATCCTCCATCCAAGATTAAATCTTCATTTGGAATTTCTCATCCTATCTCTTCAACCATGTAGAAGTAATTCTTTTTATATCAACATCTTCATCAGACAAGAATATCATACCTAGTCTGCTAACAGTAGCTGGTGAAGCGAATTTTAGATCATTGGTTTCAAAAATGAAGTTAATATTATTTCCAAAACTAATTCTTTCTCCATTTGGTAAAGTAAGTAAATGATTATCATCAAGCACAGAGTTTAATGACTCAACCCATTCAGGATCAATATCACCATCACAAACTATCCAGCATATTGTTTCTGCTGGTTCTTTAACTACTGCTCTTGCACTAGCTGTTAGCACACCATCATTAAATTCACGAGTATCATGATTCATCAGACCCAAAAGCTGATTACGAGGCATACTTTTAGGATTCATAACATGAGTAACTAAAGCTTAGTTCATTTTTTCATATGCTAATTTCAGCACTTTCCAAATAGTTGTCTTACCACAACCTGAAGGTCCTACAATTACAACTCCCATTCTTTGTCTGGTAGCTTCGTAGTATTGTAATATCTTTTGAATCTGACTTTCAATAACTTCTAATTTTAATTCTTCTAATGCTTGCTTTATAGCAACAGTCAATTCTTCGTAAGCAATATCTTCAGAGTTAATTCCTGGGAACATATCCTTTTATAATGCTTCATATTTTTTAGCATCAGCATAAGTCAATTTTGACATTGTGTTAATTCTAATAGCCTTAATTAAAAGTAATGCTTCTTATTCATATTGAAGAGCTTTACCTTTCTTAAGTTCATTTTGGATAATTTGTCCTCCAGTATTAAGAATAGTTTTAAGAGCTCTTAGACCCCAATCATAATGCTATTGATCTGATAATAATTATCTGCAAAGTTTGAATAAGCTGACTATCTTATTTGAAAGCTTCTTTGCATGCTTGAAGCCCTCAGAGAATAATAAAGTTTCAGCGATTAGTTCATTATCAGGTACTGACATAGCAACAGGTCTAAATAGTTATTTCAAATTATCTGGAAGCTTGGATCTACCTCCATAACCTTTACCAGCTGGATTCATCGTAACAAAAATGCCTGCATTCTTATTGACCTCAATTCTTCTTCCAAGAAGTTCAAGAGTAGGCTAACCTTCCTTTATAGCCCATTATATAACTTGAATTTGCTGAGAAATTGCTGATAATTACTCTTCTAAAAGTCTATTAAATTCATCGAAGCATCCCCAAGCTCCAACCTAGCAAAGACCCACAAAGATACGTCCCATAGCATTGCCATCGAATGTCTCATCACAGTTAAAGACTAGCACAAATCTACCTAGTTAAGAACCAAGAGCCTTGACTGACTCTGTCTTACCAGTGCCAGCAGGTCCAAATGGTGAACCACCTAGACGCCAATGAAGTGCCTAGGTTAGAGTCAAATAGCAACGATCTGTTAGTGGTGTCTGAACTAGCTTCTCTCCTACTCCTAAATATTCAAAACCATAGAAGAAGTTGCTGTTAGCCATTTGAATTTGAAGCTTATTAAGAGCCTCCTTTTCCTTAGGTCTCCAATAGAATCTCATATGATAAAGCCAAATGAAATCTTAAAGATTTGTGACCTTTTCTGTCATTAGTTGTCTGGTAACCTCTCTTTGATGCACTAAGTCAGTAATCAGTTACTCATATTTCTGTCTAATATCTTTCTTAAGATCAGTTAGGACCCTTTCAGCAAGCATTTCAAGAGTAAGTTTGATTTAATCCTCAATCAAAGGTAAACTCAGACCCTTCTTCTTCTCAAGTGATTCTTCTACTTTGTTGCTCCAAGAGACTTGCATAGATAAGATGACAATTTAAGCTGGGTACTTCTGAATCCATTGATTAAATTCTTCCTATTATTCCTATCTATCCAAAAGTTCAAGTGCTGTGACTGCGTACTCAAGTTAATGAGCTAGAGAGACTTGCATTTATTGCTCAATCTTTGTAAGCCAAATGTAAATAGTGGGATCTTCAGAGATAATAACATGGTTTGAAAAGTGAACATACTCGCCCTCTCTAGAATACATACCAATTAAATGGTCACCTTCGCTTTCAAAGTTCATTGTTGTGATACCTGCAAACATTTTAGGGAAATGACGTTGAACCATCTTGATTTCTTTAGAGTTACCAATAATTTCAAGTAGATCCTCATCACCTACGAAGTAGAAACGAGCGAAGTTTGAACGTTGTGTTTCCAAATAGTCTCCCAAAGCTTTCTGGATCTTTGATAACATATCAGCAAATCTTTCAAGTGTCTTCTATAGACCTTAGATTGATAATACTTCTAGTACGATTGGTTTTGATGCTACTTTCTTCATAAGAGTAGTAAACTCAGAGTCAATAGATCTGAATCTGTTGAATTCAGCTGTGAGCATAGTTTTAATATCAGCTGAGCCAAAGAAAATACCTTCAAGATAAACATATCTACGCTGCACATCAATCCAGTTATCAAAGATAATTCTGATCTTTTACAGCTTATCATCCCAAGGCACAATTTCTTCCTCAAATACTTTATAGTAGGGTGACATCTTCATAGACTGTAAGTTATTAATGTGCTCATCAATCTGCTGGAATAGTTCATCCCATCCTCTGATGAGTCTGCATTTATTTTGATACTTAATAAGCTCCAGTTCATACTTAGCCCAGGTCTCTTTGATATTTCTTAAGAAATCTTCAAGGATAAGTTCTCCTCTGGCTTAAGCCATAACTTCTTTTACTTCCTTATCATTTTTAAGAAGATCTGCAATCCATAGATGGTTAAGAGTTAAATCATTAAAGTTAATCTTAATCCTCAGCTTCTAAAGTAGGTCCTTCCAGTGGCGAGGTTTCATAGCCTCTGATTTGAGTTCCTAGAGAGTCATATTTACTTTTCTATAGTTAGTTATGATCTTTTTATATTGCTCGAATACTTCATATTGTCTCAATCTATTAGGGAACTCTTGCATTTAATCAATAGCTTAATCAAGCAATTCCTTAACTTTCTTGAACACATAGGCACTAAATGGTGTTTCATTAACTTATTCCACAACTCCCCATACTTTGTTCAATTCAACCCAAACTTACTTCAAACCACCTAAGTCTTCTTCCAAATCGTCTAATCTTCTGGGATTTCCTAATTCCATATCTAATAATTCTTTCGCTTTGCATATTCTGATCCATTCGCTCTTCGTAGTTGTAATTTTTTTACCAATGATCGATAAGAGATCTAGCGCTCTTGAAGGTAATATATTGCCTTAGTAAGGTCTATTGACTTTCCAGTCTTCCTCAATATCTTTAATTCTATCCTACACGATCTTTTCCTCTTCAAGGATCTTATTTTACAATGTTGGTATTTAATCTTCCATAATTTTAGACTTTTTGGTCAGAATCTGCTTGAAAGCATTCCATTCACCTTCAACCTAATCAATGCTGAGCCAATCGTGACTGAATAGATATCTCTAAGCTATAAGCAGTTTAGAACCTGATTTATATTTTTCTATCTCATTCTGCCACACTTAAACCTAACGCTTCATCTCTTAAATCTCAGTAACAAAGAGTGTCACATCCTCTGAGGCATCTATGGATAAAGTTTCTAATTGTCTACGAGCTTTCTAAATGGTTTGGTTAAATGACTTCATATTATCTCCTAGGGTAGTACCAAACTTATTAAGAATTTCCTTATGCCATTGATCAAATTTATTTTGCACTTTTGCTTGCACACCACCAAAGAAAATCATTATAGCACCAAAAGGTTTCTGAACTTCTGAGGTATCAAAAGTCTTACGACCTTGACGAATTTCATTAAGTAATTATTGCCATCTATCAATACTCTCTCCTAAGATTTTATATACATGAGTGGCTTCAATATCCCACAAGGCTTGATAACTCTTCCATGTAGCAACATATTCCTCAGCTTCACGTACTTGGTTTTCCATTATCTGATAAGCATTATTTAGTTCTTTCTGATTGATTCTCAATATAAGATTTCTGTAAGTCTTATCTCTTGGTGCTTACTGATCCTTATCCCTGAATCTCTCATATCTTGAAGCTTCTACTCTTTATAAACCGCAGATTAGTTCAAGTTAATCGTGAAATTGCTTATACCAATAAGAACGTGCTTCTTAGATAGGTGGATCAAGAACAATAGTCTAATTTTGGATTTTAATCTCTAAAACAGTTTTGACTCTGATCATTTTCCCTCCAATATCAGAGAATTTATTAAATTCATTGATCCACATTTGCATTAGTTCTTCTAATCTAGCAGTAAGAATAGCTTGAATTCTTTAATCTAGTTCATCTACCCATATATTTAAGTTACTGTAGTCATTGAAATTCAATTCATCCACTATTTTCTGGATGGCTCCTAGTTTAGCCTAAAGAGAATCTTTAACCAATTCGCATTATCCTAGCTCATTCAAAAGCTCATCTATCTAAGTTGTTTTCTCAATGACTTCTTAAACTGCCTCTTCAAATGCCATAACTTTAGAAGCAAGTTTCTTTGAGAATTAATCCACACGAGCTTCTTATTTCCAAGTAAGTTAGAGACCCTCCATCAATGAAGACTAGACATCATTTTTTACTTATGCAATCAACTTAACAAACTTATCAGTAACCTTTGAATTAGTATATTAGAATGTTCTTAAACTTTCTTAAATGCTTGTAGCAATAGGATACAAATTTTGAACCTCTTAACTCTTAAGAGTAATTGAAAGAGTAGGCTTAAATCCAAGTCTTTTAAGATTTACTTATTCCTTGAATAAGGAGAATAGTTTCTGATTGAAGTTCAACACCAGCTCATATTTGTTCATTCTATGCTCTATCTCGAAAATGAATTTCTCCTTCTCAGGTTAAACATTAATATTCTAAATATCTGTAATCCAGTTGTCATAGTAATGCTGCTAGATTTAGATAAGTTTTGCTTAGAAGGCGTCTCCCAAAGAGTTTAGCTCACGACCTTCAACATATTTATCCCATTCATCTCCCAAGACTGAGCGAACACGATCCATATAAATATTAAGACGACGCTCAATCTGCTTTGTCCAGGTAATTTTGTTTGAAATTGAAGGGAAATCACGAATTTAAGATAGAGTGTTATTCTATTCGTTGTCTCCTTCAGAGAGAAGTTTTTCTTTTAAGATCTGAATATCTTTTTTCACCTAGAGAAGAAGTTGATTCTAATACTCTTAAATTGCACCCTTTATTCTGGGTCTGCTAAATAGTGCATTAAATCCAGAAAACACTTTGAACATTTCACTGGCATTAGCAGCTGAAGCTAGTTTATCTCTCAATGCTGCAGTGATTTATGATTCTACCTTATCAATCTTGTTATCATAGCTCTTCTTTGTAATATCCCAAACATCTTGACCTTCTTTACTTACATTCAGTACATTAATGTTTAAGAATAGTGAATATGCTTCATTAATATCGTTAAGAGCTTGCTCCTCAAAGTTTCTTGAAGCTTGGCCTGGCCCACTGGAACCACTTGCACCTTCATTCATTAAGTTACCACCTGACGAATCCTTATTTAAAGTTTTGGATATAATTTGCTTTAGCTTCTAATGATGATGACGGAATGATATAATCTGATCTAGTCTGTCTCTTAAGGGGTTTCTTTCTAGATTTAAAAACTACAGCCCTTATCTATCAGGTCTTCTAGAAGCTTATTAACGAATCTATTCTCTAAAGCTTTTCAAATTTTCACCCCAAACAGCAAATACTTATTTGATATTCTTAGAAATTTCCTTCTTAAACTCTTCATAATCTAAGAGCATGATTTGAAAGTTTGACAAGACTTTCAATAGTTAGTTTGTTAAATCTCTAGCTACTGCTTCAATAAGTTGCATGGCTCTTTAAATAGGATAGCTATCTTGATATTTAATTTTCTTAAGTTGTTAGAAGATTGCGTCAATAGCTTTTGCAATGGAATCTAGATCATTAGCACTAAGTAGTTAATTAATAGGGAAATCACGGAGGACTTTATTATAGCTCTAAGCGGTCTTAAGCTTTGCATCAAGCTCAGTATCATGGGTAAATGTAAAGACAGTCTTCATTTGCTTGGATTGTTGTAGAAGAGAGAGGGTTATTTTAACTTCTGACTTGCTCAATTATTCTTTAATATGAGTCAAAGATCTTTCCAAAGACAACCAAAAGTTGATCTCTTAAAGGGCACTGCCAGAGGTTGGATCATGAGATAGTTAGGTCACCTTTCTGATGTCTCTATACCATTGGTCAACACATTTCTTAAGTCTATTGAGGAAGTTATCGTTGATCTGACCATCAAAGTCTTCTTCTTAAACTTCTCTTTAAAGTTAGGATTTAATCTAATCAGTCTTAGCTAAAATATCAGGATCAATCATAAGTTCGATTTCTGGGATATCTAGGTTCTACAAGCATTAAACTAGATGCACCTTAAGTTAGAGAAGATTTTTTTGTACTAGCTCTAGTCCAGAGGTAGATTTATTGCCACCTTTGTCTTCAGCTCCTGAGAAGCCAGTCTTGTAGGTATTAAATAGTGGGAGTAAAGAATATTCCACGTAAGTTGAAGCAAGTTCAAAGATGTTTGAATCCTCACCTATGTATCCTAAGTTTAGGATCTGTAGTTGTGAGCTAAGATGTCTAGATTATTCACCAGTGGCTTTCAGCTCAAGAACTTGATATGTTTCTCTCTTCAGGAAAGCAATAGTATGTGAAGTTTAACCAAGATACTGAACCTTAAGAGAAAATCTTAATTCTATAGGTCTGTTTGGGTCCTCTAAATCCCCTCCTGTGATTCCAGCACCTCCATCAGCATTGACTTCACTGTCACGAGTGACGACTTGTTACTGGGCTTGAGTCTGAGGGATTTGTTTGCCATCTGCATCGATGGGTTTTCCTTTATCAATCTTGGCAATAAGCAGGGCTCTTTACTTTTTGTCTGATGCGAAAGTTTTCAGAGTTGCTTGGTTTGTAGGGTCATGGAGCTCTTTGTAGAAGAGGTCTTTGTTTACGTGGAGAAGGGTGAAACATGTAGATGCCAGATAGGAGTTCAAATACTCCAGGTCCTATTCACCAATCTCAATTACTTCAGGATTAGAACTTTAGTTCTACTCAATTCTATCTACCATAAAGATAAATATTTAATAGTTATTTGAATTCAAGTTCCCTCCCTTAAATACACCTCAGATTTATTAATCAACTTTAATTCCGTATCCTGATCCTAAAATCCTGGAGCTGGGGTTTTGGGGTTTTG
>LASR02022884.1:0-14020 GCA_001272965.2 Paraurostyla sp. PUJRC_G6
AAACCCCAAAACCCCTCAATTCATGGTAATTCAAAATTATGAAATTAATAATTAATAAATCAAGTGTTAATGCTTTTGATGATTTTTATAAATTGATCATTCTTAATATTTAAAAGCTGATCTTATAAACCATCTTTTTTATTTGTTCTTAATCAAAATTATTCTGCAGATTCCCAATAAGATTTTTCATTATTATTGTTTTATTATTCATCCATAGATATCTATATATCAGAGAACTCGTCTTGTTATTTCTCATCAATTTCTTCTTTCTTTTATAGCTCATTTTGTTCATTTTAATTTGTCTAATTGAATAAGCTATTTCTTAGCATTTAGTCAACATTAAAGCTATTCTCATCATCTTCAGATAATTTCTTCTTTTAAAACATACCTTACTTCTCAGATAAATAAGAATCTTCTAAATCTTCAAGCATAACTTTATTCAGATTTTGATCATCTAGATCTTTTTACTGATTTATTTTGTCTTCTTCTTATTCTCTATTTACCCATTAATTTTTAAACAACTTTTAATGTCTACTTAATGCCCTGGCAAAATCATGCGATTCAGAAACCCCAACTTTCTAATTATCTTGATCTGTATGATTATTTTAAGAATTCTATGTATATTTCAATGGTGATTCTTCTGTTTACAATTCTTCAGTAAGTCCTAACTATTTTCTAAGTTCCTTCTATTTATCTTTCTCTACTACTATCTTTAAAGTTTTTCTATGTATATGCTTTTAGTTTATTTTTCTATTGTTCTTTGTACTTCTTATATTCCTATTGACAGGTGATTTAGCAAAAGTATTCTGCTTGCTAGGAGATTCATTTATCTCTGGGACATCTATTTCTCTATCCATAGAATCTTCTCTTAAGAGGCCTAATTCTTCTCTAATATGATCTAATTCTTCTGGCTTAATATTACTTAGATATTTCTAGATCTTTTTTATTTTATTTTTCCTATTCTTCCATTTGTTTCCTCTCTCTTTAATCTATATAATTTTATTCTCTTCTTTCTAATCAGATTTTCCTATAGCTTGACTGATTAATTTGTTTTCAATTAAGTCTTATTCAATACTGAGAGCAATGCCTTCTATTTATTATTAATCCTCATCAGTATTTTAGCTATCTTCTAAAGATTATAGATCATCTGAAGATGTAGCTATATTTATTTGCTTTGAATTTGAGATATTATTATGAGTACTCAAGAATTATTTATTAATTGCATCGTTTGATGAAAATCCGAAATCTTATACAGTATCAAGAACTTCATTCTCATATGTATTCTAGCTTTCTTGTTCTTAATCAACAATAAATTTAATTCCTTTTACTTTTTTCTAAGTTTCATCATTCAGCAATGATCTTTCAGTTATAAGGAATTCCATAGACTAATTAAAATTTCTTTTCCCAATTCTATTTAATTTTTTATCATTTGAATTAAGCATATTAAGTTGATCTCCCTCAGGAATGCTAGTCTTTGAGGATTAGTGATAATAGTATTTTCTAGACAATTCATTTTTAGGATCTATCTATTTGTTATTTTGAGAAATATTTTCAGCATCATCGTCTAACTACATAAAGCCTTCATCTATTGATAAATACTCTTTATTTTTAGGTATTTTCATTGTTATTTCACCAGCCAAACCTAATTTACCAATATCTTCATACTAATAATAGTCTTGATTCAAATTAAATTCTTTACTTATCTTTCCTTTTTAATTATAACTCTTCGTGTAAGAATCATCTATTCCTAATTGATTCTTATCAAACACCTTTGAGAAAATAGCTTTGTTATATGCTTTTCCGGTCTTTTACCTAAAACTTCGCTTTTGCTACTTTTACTCATTATATGGTATTTCTTTCTATTAATATCCTCCTGAATCAAGTAGTTTATCAAGATCTAGTTGGTATAAGACTTTTTATAGATTGTTCTGAGTGAGAATAAGCTTTCCTTAATCGTATAAATTCATTATTTCATTTAGTCTCTTTTACAATTCTTCTCTGTGTGATTCACTTTCAAGTTATATTTCATACTAAACAATTTCTCTCGCCAGCTTAGCTTTATTGAAACATAGACAAACTGCTAAATAGATTTTAGGTAATTTCTCTCTGAATTTAGCTTTTAATTCTTGATACATTTTGATTGACCAATAAACAAAGAATATCAGATTAACTATCACAATAACAGAGAAGAAAAACATTTTAGTGTCTTCATCCAATGATAAAGCACTGTTTGAATAATCAGGGTTATCTTTAATCCATTCCTCAGGCTTATCTGTAATAAAGAATAATCCACAGTATACTGTAATCATTGATGTTACTAGTGAAAGAGTCTCTAAATCATTCAAAGGAACAGTTGAGAATGGCTTGTACTTTGAATTAACAATTAAAAAACTAAAAATATTAAGACAGATAATCTTACCAAATAAGAACCATGAATACTACTAAAGCCTAGGCTATGACTCCAAAGTTGCTAACAAATACAGAAATAAATATCAACAATATCTTTCTATACATGATCACGATTTCCCAGAAATAGAAGTCTTTTCTATATCCTCTATAGAGAAATCCTAACTTCTCTCTAATGATTAATTAGTCTAATTGCTTTCTGTACCTAGTTAATAACACAAATGCAAATAAAGGTATTCCAATTCCCCAAACAACTATACTTGGTAATGCTATGAAATATGAAAATATTTTATGTTGTTAATCCCAGCAAATAACTTGAAGATCGTTTTATACTCTATCTTCACCATCAATATCCATGCATTTAAAGTCATAAAACATATACTACACAATATTTGGATGAGCCAAGAATAGCACAATAACTAGAGTTGAAGTCACTCTTCCATTAACATCAAATAATTATTATTGGCTTTAATTTTAATCTTGTACAATTGGATGAAGTTAACTTTCACTTATTGATGAAATAGCAATATTGCCAGGCTATATTGACTAGTTGTTTTATGATTAAGCTCTTAACTTTCGTAGCTTTCTATCTTTGAAGAATTTTACAACATACCAAACAGCAAAACTACATCCAGCTAAAAGAAAAGGCAGGGCAGCCAAGAGAATTAGCTTTTGGAAAAATACTCTGATACTGTTAAACCCTTCAAATTTTTCATCTCTTTAAGTTTTAGTGCTGCTGCTTTATTTTCTAGAGTCTAAAAAGCAATCAAAAGATATTATTTGAGTTGATACCGAGGCAACTGGTTTAGCTGTATCAAAGAACTCTATTACTTGCTTTGGCCAATCAAAATTAAAGGATGCTGTTAAAAGAATTAATTGCAAATGATTTAACATGATTTTCAAGAAAATACTAGTCACATTATTTTACTCTTTAGCTCCATTTAGAGTAGATCTAACCATAAAAACAATAAGTGCTATTCCACCAATAAATATAAAGAACAAACGGATAACATTGATGCCAGGATTTGGGCAGAGAGAGCACTCATATTCTCCTGTTCTTGAATATTCAATCTTGCAATCAGAGCAAAGAATACCATCATAACCTGATAAACAAGAGCCTTGAGGATTATTTTCAGGTGGTATCATGCCCAAGCAAGCTGGCTAGTATAAACACTTAATGAAATTAGTTGTGACATTATTTTTTCTCCAATACCCTGCTTTGGGCCCAACATTAGAGCCACCATAGCATTTAGCTTTTTCTGTAGGACAATCTAAACATGTACCAGGTTCAGTCATCTGCACCAAAGAATATGACACTCCATCTTGGCATTAAATACATTTTCCAGCAGAAGTAAACTATTCACCAACACTGCATTATCTTAATGAGATTTTCAAAGAATAGTCTAAATTGGTCTTATTTCCTGAAGATTGCATGTAATCTTTGTTTGATTTCTTTGTGAGGTCAATTCCATCAGTGGTAAAAGTGATACTGTAACTGTAGCCAGGTGTTCCAGCAAAACTTAGATCTTTAATCTCTACCATACCTCCTTGAGCCTCAAATTCTGATGTACCTTCAATAATAGGTGGATAAACTTATGCTTTAGGATCAGTATTTGAAGTAGCATTAACCAATACTCTAACTTTACTACTGAAATCAGACCCTACAATTTACCCATATTTGTCTAAATGGGCTAAATATGTTAACGGAATATTCCCACCACTTCTTTAATCTTAAATACTCTACTGTCCTTAGTTTTATTAAAGCATTCTCATTCTGTTAGAATCTACCTGCATTAATCCCAACTTGATCATTTGTTACTAATAGTATTCATAACTTATAGTTGTTAGTATCTATGCAAAGCATCCTATATCATTCCCATACATTTTAGCTAAGTTGCTTTTAAAGCTAATACTATTTTATCCATTTGTAAAGAATTTAGGTTCTAACACATCCCAATATATAGCTCCACCCTTAACTTCAGCTTCATTATTAGTGAAATTATTGATTAGTTAAAGGTCAAAGGCACAATTTAAAGCTAAATCATCACAAGTATAGTAAATTGCTCCTCCTGCACCAGATATCAAAGGTGTGGTTGATATTGTATCATAAGTAACTTTATTTGTAAGAAATAATGAGCCATTAATGGTAAGATATTAAGGGTTATTGGCATAAAGGGCTCCCCCAGTCTTAGCTTCACAGTTTTAGAAAGTTGAGTTAATAATTGAATATTTTCCATACTTATCAGTAGATTTTTTATTGTTGTCATTTTCTTCTATGTAAATTGCTCCACCTTAGTAGCTCTTTATATTTATGAATGAACTTCTTGAAATATTGATTGATCTACAATTGATGCATTACAACGCAGCACCCTTGATTGAATCAGAGTTTTGTTAAATATCTCTAATGTATGTCTTAAATAGCTTTACAGATACACTCTCACCATATATTGATGTTTTAGCATATGGATTAGTTATATTCACATTATCTAGTGATAATAGGTTCTTTGAGTTTATAGCATAAAAATCATCTCCATTCTCTAAAGCAATATTATTCTTAAATGTAGTTCCTTCGGCGATCAAAATGCTATTGAATCCACTAGCATAAATTGCGCCACCATATGTACTAGCCCAGTTATTTACAAAGGTAGATTTCTTTATAGTAATGCTGCTATCTCCAGAGATATATAAAGCTCCTCCTATCGATGCCATGCCATTCATAAACTGGCAATCATATATGTCTAGCACAACCTCAAATATAATGAAAAAGTAGGTTCCTACTGTCTCTTATAATTTTACTTTATCTGAAGGATTTTTTACAGATTAGGATTTGAAAATGGAGCCAGAGACTTTAACTGTTGAGAATCCAACAAATATCGTTTTAGATCTTTGGTCCGCAATATTATTTGAAAAAATTGTATCCTTAAAGATAGCTTTTGCATACATAAACGATATAGTATTCTTTATTGCATAGTTACTCTCAAAGTTACAATTAGTAATTTCTATATTATCAGTGGTACTACTTCCCAACACCTCAATTGTTGATGACTCGTTAGCTCTATTTTCAATAAAATCACAGGATGATGCAATAAAGTAGGATTCTGTTGAAACATATAGCACTCCTGCAGATCCAAATGCTCTATTTGCTTTGAAAGTAACTGACTCCATAAAGAGAGAGGAATCCGACTGCAGAGATATAACTCCACCTACATTACCATAGTTATTTTAGAAGACTGATTGGTTTAGATACATTCTGCTTTTCTGGAGATTTATGACTCCACCCTAGCCACCTGCATTATATTAAAATGTTGATTTTGTTTCATTGAATTGTGTTTATATCACAGTGAATATTCCTCCTTATTCTGCTATTCCACAATAAGAAAAGTCATTATTTCTTGAACTGATATATTTTGCGCTTGAAACATAAATAGGTGTTGATTCTGATGAAGTTGGATATTATGAATTTAAATAATCTTTTATTTGCTGCTCGTCAAATATATCACTACTGCTTTTACATTAAATCTCATTAGAAACTATTGATAATTAAACATTCTTTGAAGTTGAGTAAATAAATGATCCTATTAGTGAATTGAAATCTTATATTATATTATCATATATTAGAATGTAGTCAGCATCAATTATGTTAATGACTCCACCTTAAGTAGATGCATCATGATTGTAAATTTCTGAACTTAAAATATATAAGGATATATATTAATTCTCTAGATTAATCATCCCACCCGTATCAGCACTTTGATCACTGATAGTAGGGCAATTGTTGAATCTAACTTTGGTGCTTTACAATACATTTAAAGATGATTTAACAATACTGATGAGGCCCCCCTTGCTTGCAGCTTTATTTTGATAAAAATTAGAATCTTCTGCATTAAGTGAAGCTTAGTTGTCTAAAAGAAAGACACCACCATCGGTAGCTTGGTTATCAGAAAATTCAGATTAACTAATGTTGACAGTGCAAGAATCACATTTAATCACTCCACCACTTAAGGCTGCATTTTAATAGTAGTAAGAAGACTGCTCAATTAAAGTAGTCTTTGTAAGAGTGTAGACTCCTCCTATGTTTGCTACATAACAGTTGTAATATTCATTATTATTGGAATAAATACCATCAATAGAATTACTAATATAAAAAGCTCCTCCATAATTATTTTCTGTCTATTACAACAACTCTTCAACATTACCGAGATCATAATTATCTTTGCATCGAATTAAAGTATCTTATATATTCATTGAGAATTTGGCAACTGTGGAATATAAAAAGGATCCTTCAGATGGTGAATAAAAATTTAAGAATTAAGTACCATCACCATTTTCATCAGTCGTAATATTAAGTTTTCCACTGATATTATTTATGTAAAATATACCTCCATATGTATTAGAAGAGATATTTTCAAAGTACACTTCATATAAGTCAATATTTGTTAAATAACCATTATTTATATAAAATGCTCCGCCCTTATCATCAGATTACAAATTAGCAAAAGTAGAATATGCAAAGGATATCTAAAAATTGGTCTATGTGCCTTAGCTTGATACAAAAGAAGCAAGACCTCCATATGAAATAGATGAAGAGTTTATGAAAGTCATTTCAGTGGCAGTTATTGGTGAAGAATTTTAAATATAAAGTGTTCCTCCTTCATATGCGTAACTATACTCTATAATTATGTTTTCTAATATCAAGCTGGCCTAGTTAGCAGAAATTACTCCTCCACTGATTGCTGCATTATATGTATAATTCGAATCAATATCAGTGAAAACTGTAGTTTAAAGAGTATAAGCTGCTCCTTCATAACAAAGATAACAATTCTCAATTAAATTGTAGTAACTTTAAACATTCAAAGCATCTTTAATATAGAAAACACCTCCTCGGTTACTTGTAGCAGGCTTGGTATTCAACATTGCTGATAAGTCATTTTAATAATCAAATTAGTTATCAGAGCAAGCGAAATAGCTTTCTGAAATCTCCACAGTTAAATTAGTTGCCTCTGAATACATAAAGCTGCCATATTAAGATGCTTTCATATACATAGATATTACATTATTAAAGGAAATAGATTTTCCATTTTATATATACAGGGCACCTCCTTTACTTTTAGATTCGGAGTTATATATTTCTAGATTTTTTATATTCAAGCTAGATAAAGTGTTACTCAAATAAATAAATCCTCCTTCCTTATTAGCGCTTGAGAAGTTTGCATAGAAATCGTTTAAAAAGAAGCTGCTTTAAACAGCTCCTTTGATATAAAATGCTCCTCCTTAGTTAGATGATGTTGCATCTTCGATTGATAGGTAGTCTGCTTAGAAATCACCCGTGTGATTGACTAAATAGAATATTCCTCCGTTGTAAGCTTCATTATTGTAAATTTCTAGAGAATCTAGAGTTAATTAGCATGAATCGCAATAAATACCCCCTCCATAAATTGCTTTATTATTCTAGTAAAGGGAAGCTAAATCATAGAGCTTAGAATTAACTAAAGAAAAGACACCGCCTTAATCAGCAACATAATTATTTTAATATATGTTATATTCAGAGTATATTTCATTTTAAATAGCATCTTTTATATAAAATGAGCCACCTTTACTACTCACTGATACATTATATGTTTGATTTAGATTTGAGTAATTAGAATGAAGACAATTGAAATCATTGTTTATTAGTGTTAAATTTAAGGTTTAAGACTCAGAATAAAGAAATGACCCATTACTCAAAGATTAGAAATTAGTAAAATTAGAACCTTCTATATCAAGTGTTCTGCCCTTTTTTATATAAATGACGCCTCCTTAACCTAATTAAGCTGATGAGTTGAATAAAGAAATATTTGTATTCATAAAGATATCTAATTCAGTATTGATATACATTGTACCACCACTTTAAACTGCTTAAATGTTTTTAATTGAGGCTTATTCAGTGAATTCTACATAAGAATCAGTGCTAGAATTACTTTAACTCTCAGTTGAATATATCATTCCTCCACTATTAGCGGCAAGTGCGGTGTCTACTGAAACATTATAAAATGTAATCTAAGTCCAATCTTCTAAGTAAATAATTCCGCCTTAGTAAGCTTAGTGGCTTAGAAATATTGCATTGTTAATCTCAGCCCCGCAGTTTTTGCAATAAATTGCTCCACCTTTGATTGCTGCATTAGATTAGTATATTGAACCACCATCATCTGTAAATTATGTATTTTCTAGGTAATAACCACCTCCAGCATCCCCTAAATAGCAATTTTAGATTGTATTAGCATAAACATCCACGTAATCAGCATCTTTAAAATAAAATGCCCCTCCAATAGTAGATTACTGTTATGAAAGTTAGGGTTAATTTGTTGAGTAGGGAGTAGATTTACAAGAGATTATAGAATCATAGATCTCAAAGGCCCCAGCTGATAAAGAATAAATGACTGACCCAGATAAAGAACTTTTAGAGTTAAGAATAGTAGATTGGGCTATGGAGAAGTATAAAGAATTTAGAATGTAAGCAAAGCCTCCTTTTTAAGCTGCTTAAGTTGTGTTTACTAATAAGTTTCCTATAAATTCGAAAGAAATATTTGGGCCATTCAAATAAAGACCACCTCCATTACCGTAAGAGCTTTAAAGATTTTACAATGCCGTAATACCACTCATTTATATTTTGATTTCATTTTCAAGATCTTCTGCATAGATAAATCCTCCATCTTAACTTGACTATGACTTATTAACCCAAATATTTGTTAGATAGATATAGCTTTCACCTTCAATGCAAAGTGTTCCACCAGTATTACCATAAACATTAGATATATTAGCATTGGTAATATAAGCCTCAACAGCATCAAATTTAAAAACTCCTCCTTAGAGAGCAGCTATTTATTAATAAGTAGAATTTTCATCCTCAAAATAGGTATATGCTAGTTTGAATATCCCACCTGAGTCAGCAGTAAAACAATTTTCAAAAGTATTTGCAGTAGATAGCACTTAATAAGCTGATGAGATATCTATTAAGCCTCCTCTAGTTGAGTTTGTATTAGAATTGATAGTTTAGGTTACTAGAGTAGAATTAAAGGTAGAGCTACATTTAATTGAGGTAAAATTTAAAGATAGATCGAGATCTTAGAAATCACTATAGATTAAAGAACCATAACCTTTACTAGTA
The DNA here is from genome assembly GCA_001272965.2 of Paraurostyla sp. PUJRC_G6. Taxonomy (NCBI): domain Eukaryota; phylum Ciliophora; class Spirotrichea; order Stichotrichida; family Amphisiellidae; genus Paraurostyla; species Paraurostyla sp. PUJRC_G6. The sequence continues at coordinate 9,551 of LASR02022884.1, forward strand.
ATGTTGAAGAAATTGCATTATTCAATACTAATTGTTCTAGCTTAATTAACTTTAATGAATCCTCCATCTAAGGCGGAGTAAAGATGATTCCAGCTACAATTAAATATTTCTATGTCTAAATTAGGGTTATCTGCGTATATAAAGCCCCCGTATGCTTCTGACTAAAAATAGCTATTATCTATACAGTTTCTTATTTTGATTGATGCATCATTATCTCCCTCAGCTTTTATTGCTCCACCATTATATATTGATTTACCCGAGGTCATTAGTACATTTTCAAATATTGTTGAAGAATTACCCCACATATATAGTATTGTAGCTTCAGAGGCTAATTAATCTGTGAAAATACTACCATTAAATGTAGTTAAGCAGTCCTCGCAATAGATTTAAGCTAATGTACCAGCATTTGATAAGAATTAAGATTAAGTATCTAAAAGTGACATGCCAGGCTATAAGTAGAAGATAGATCCATAATCGGTGGTGTAAAAATTCTTGTAAGTATTAAAATTAGAGATCACTTTGCCATCCACTCCAGCATCAAAATAAAATGCACCACCAATTGTAGTATCATAATTTTTTAGATTATCCACAACAGAATTATATTAATTTGGTGTAGATGAAAATATTGAATTATTCTATGATTGGAATAAAGAGCTATTAATCGTTAATTCAATAATTGGGGTATTGTATCCATTTATCGCACAAAATGATCCTTCATTAACTGAGCTAAACTATTTAACTTCCAAGTTTGTTAAATTCATTTCAACACTACTAGATTAGTCATCTAAATATATTACACCACCTTAATTAGAAGAAAATATTTGACTTAGCTTGATATTCTCTAGATTAATCGTTATATCTACTGAATTTATATATAAAAATCCCCCATTTTCTAATGCTTGTGCATTCTAAATAATGCTATTGCTTTAAATTAAGACAGTTAAGTCATTTGATGCATCAAGAAAAAATCCTCCTCCAGAATTAGAGGAATAAGTAATTGAAATTTATGAGTTATCAATTTCTAAATAGCTAGAATCAGCATAAACTGCTATTATCCCACCATTATCTGAAGCTTTTGAATTAACTATATTACTGTACTATATCAAAATTTATGAATAATCTGCAGCAATATATGCCAAACCACCTTAGCCATCCGTTGCAGTTAAATTTTTCATAGATGAATTCAATAGAGTGATTTCACTCGAATTAAATCCATCTAAAAATGCGAAACCTCCCCCATAAGATGATGTGACTTAAGCTATATTGCAGTTTTCTAAAGCTATTATATTTTCGAAACCATAAGCATAAATTACACCTCCATCACCACCTGACCATGCATTTGAAATATTCACATTATAAAAGCTAATATCTAAAGTTTATAACTCATCTATATAAAATGCTCCACCATCTGATCCTGAATAAATATAAGCTATTGTTGATGAAAGTATATTAAGTCGCACTAAAATCGCAGTTGATGGAACATATAAAACACCTCCTTAACCATTTTTAGAATAAGTATTATTGATAGTAGTTTTATCTATAGTGATATTGATATCGTCTTGCAATGTATTTTTGACATAAATTAATCCTCCGTTTTGAGCTGATGATATTGAATTAAAGCTTGTGCTATAGATAAGTATTTAAATAAGTCCTATTGAATCAATAAATACAAGTCCACCTTTATCTTCAGTTGATATATTGTAAAATTTAGAAGCAAAATTCGTGTTTGTAAAATCTATAATAGTCTACAGATTTTTATTATCAATAAATATTGACCCACCTCCTGAAATAGAATAGGAATGATTAATAATCAAGTCATCATATATTATCTTGCTTAATGAATTTTCAATATATAAATCACCACCTTATTAAGCAACATTTTTAACAAAAGTGCTATTGGCTATTTTGAAATGACATTAATAGCAATATATTGAGCCACCATATTATGCATAGTTATACTAGAATATACTTTAAGATATTGATAAATTATTATTACTATTGCCTAATATTGAAATAGCAGCTCCTAAATAAGATATCTGACATTACTCAAATTTTACATTTTGCACTGTTATAATTGAAGACTATTATTTTGTATTTATATGAAAAGCTGATCCAAAATTAAAATCATCATTAGATCTTAGATAGTCTTTTATTTATTCATTTGAATATGTTTAATTAGTTTAGCAAGTGAAATTAGAATTCATCAAACTAAGATTTAGTTATAAATTTTATTCAAGGAATAAAAAGCTTCCACCACCAATATTATAATCATACTAGTAAGCAAAGAAATTCTAGGCTTAAATCTAATTAAGGTACAAAGATCCAACTGATTTAAAATATAATACGCCACCATAACTATTATCTTAATCTATGTAGCATGATTAAACCCATTTAACAGTCATTTAATCAATACTTACTCTAATGCTATCAACATTAAAATAACAGAACACTCCATCTCCCAAGGATTTTAGAACTTCAAGATAAACATTCTTCAATTAAATTTAGGTATTATTTGGCTCACTCTCATTATCAATATATTAGTAGATAAAATCAATTACTCTTGCATTAACTCCAAAAGAACTATTTTTTACACTAAATTAATCTAAAATAATAGTTTATTCTATTAATTCAGAATCTTGATTCATATAGGGTTTTCTAATATTTAAAGTAAAGAAGGAAACTTTTTGATACATACTAATGTATTCATCACCATTTCTATTCAAATTTTCGATCTGAGTATTATTTAATACAATAGAGTTCGAAGAAATTATCCAAGGAGATTTAGTTGCATCATAAAACTCTACCTCAAAAATATAAAGATTATTAAAAAATACATCCTAATAATATTAATCAGGTGTATTATAGGTGAATATCAAGTTTGAATCATTATTAGCTTCATGTTAATAGAAATAGATATATTCAAAAGTTCCTCTTGTTTTAAAATGATCCACAAACTAAACTTTATCTGCATCTTAAAATCTAAAAAGTGGAGTGCAGGTAGCTTCATCTTAAATTTTAGTAAAAAAATTCAGATCAATATCAAGATCAAGATCATCATTACTTGCTGACCATATTTCAGATACAACTAATAAGTCAAGATAAAATTGGCCATAAAAATGCTTGAAATATGCAACATGGGCTCTCTCTGAAGAATAAAATGGCTCAAATAACCAAGCATCATCAATAGAAATATTATACATGTTTACATAATTTGTCCTCATAATCTTCATGGTTGATGTTGCTAGAATCTCTTCTATTAAAAAAGTGAATTCTCCACTGTATAATTGATTTGCAGCATATTCATAATAAGCCTAGAATATAAAATAGTCATTTCCATATGTTTCAGTTAATTCCTATACACAATCTCCATTTTCATCAAAGATTTCTGAATCAAATATTGTCCTTGGTGATCCATAAATTGTCAAAAGCCCATGCCCTCCAGTCGCACAATTTTCTTCATACTTATTGTGACTGAATTTATTTATATTAAAATCAATAGCATAGTTATAACTTTAATATCCATAATTTACAATATTTTAGGTGAATTATGCTTAATCTATTTTAAAATAGTCATCAATAATTTACTGTCCTTATTTCAATTCTCTATATCGAATAAATCCATTTGCTTGATCATCTGGTTAGCTATGATTAACACATTCAAATTTAATTAATCCTCCTCCAAAAGTATTGCAGCCAAAATTTTAATAGAAATAATTATTTTCCAAATGATATCCAGTGCAGAATAAGTTGTCAATCGTAGGAATTTCTTAATATACAGATTTACCAATTGGCCCTCTAGCTCGTATATAAATCACACTATTATCAAAATAGCCAGCATTATTTTTAAAAGAATTTGATCCAATTAATACTCTTCCTTAGGATGTTCTGTGCTCTAAATCCAAATATATTAATCCTTTAGTACCTGCATTTTAGGTGAAATTATTATTTAAGATATTAAGTTCATAGTTGCCATAATTTACTATAGATATCAATGATTTTATTTATATCACTGTTTTATCACCTATGCTCGGAAAATCATCTTATTCATATTTATTATTTTCCAAATATTTTCCGATAGAACAATCTGTATAGCGTGGAAAATTTTCTGCTAGATAATTATTCCTCATAGAAACAGGCCCTTTGAATCTATCAAGATCTAGAATATATCCTTAATACTACATTTTGTAATCTGGATCTACAAAATTCACAAAATCTTAGCTCTATGCAACATAACTCCATAATCTAAATTAAGACTTATCTATCTAAATTGAAAAGCATGGATTTAATGATCCCTCACTATTATTGCATGATGTATTGAAAGGATTAAAATCAGAGGGCTTTTAATAAATCTTGCTGTATAGTTCATATTGATAGTTGTTAGATCTTTCATAATAGTAAGATGAAAAATCATCAGTAGTGATATTTTTATGGAAAAAACTTCTCTTATTTCTAACAACACTACCGCACGAA
>LASR02023598.1:0-10493 GCA_001272965.2 Paraurostyla sp. PUJRC_G6
ATTAATTCAAATTTTTTTAAAAAATAAAAATTTATATAGTAAATTTTGATTATTTAAATAATTTAAAAGTTTTAAAAAAAATAATTGAATTTGATAACTTGTATGAAAAATTAAAATAGGATAAGAAACTATAAAAGGATTAACTGTTGAAGGAGTTAAACCAATGGTAAAATAATAATGTTTTGAAAAATATAATAAATTTTTATAATGATTTAATACATCTGTTAAAACAAAAGTTTCAAAATTTAAATCTCTTAAATTTGAAAAAAAAAAATCCACAAAAGGAGAATTTTTTTTAAATTTGTACACGAAGAATGGAAAATAATATTTTCAAATTTTTATATCTCAATTATTAAAATTTCAATTTAAAGATAAAGTTAAATTTTTACAAAGAGCATTAGAAAATATAAGTAAACTGCAATCATAAAAAAAAATAGATGAGCATAAAGATATAGAATCGTTTAATCGAGAAATGAATCGAGGTACGTTTATTACATAAATATTACCTTTTTTGTAAAATAAATAAAACATATTAATGTAATGCGCTGGTTTAGCATCAGAAGTTGTTGATTTAACGTTAAAAAACATAAGTAAATAAATTAAAGAAAAATGTTTTATTTTATTTTTTAAAAAAAAGTTATTATAGTTAGTGTAATTTTTTTGTAAACTAAAGCTATGAGAATTTTTATCATTAAAGATGTTATTATATTCCAAGTGTCATTTATTGTTAAAATTTTTATCAAAAATATTATTAAAAAAATTATTATTAAAAAAATTATTTTTAAAAAAATTAAAATTTTTTTTTAAAAAAAAAAAAAAATTTTTTGAGTAATTTTCTAAAAAAATAAATATGTTAAATATATGAGGGTAAAATTTTTGATTATCTAAATAATTTGTAAGTTTGCTATTATTTAAAAATAAATAAGGTTTAAATGTTTTTTTTATATTTTTTTTTTGGTTTTTTATAAAATCAGGATTTATAAAAAATTTTTTATAAAATTTTTTATATAAATAAAAAAAAGGTGTTTTTTTTATTTTTTCATTTTTAAAAAGTAAAGATAAGTTTTTTTTTTTTTTATTAATGTTATATTTAAGTTTATTTATATTAAGATTATCGATATTAAAATCAAATTGTTCCAGTGGTTTTAATGAAAAAAATTGAAAAAGATTTCCTGTTATTTTTTTTTTTTTATCATTTAAATTGTTTATAAAATTAAAAAAATTTAAAGGATTAAAAAAAAATATTAAGTTTGTTTTTTTTTTTATTTGATTAAATTTTTTTTTTTTTTTTAAAATATTATTTTTAAAAAATTTAAATTTTTTTAAATTAAATTTAAAAAATAAAGTTTTTTTTTTTTTTTCGTTAATTAATTGTTTAATGTTGTTAATAAAGTAATTTTTAACAAATATTTTTAGTTTTTCATTTTTATTTATATAAATAAAAAAAAAAAAAAAATTAATATTGTTTATTAAATTTAAGTAAAAAAATTTAAGATTTATTAAATTTTTGTCAGAATAAGGATAAGAATAATTTTTAATTAACAAGAATTCTTAAATTTAAAAAAAAATAAATATAAATAAGTATAAATTTAAAATCAAATGTTTTTTTTTTTTTTTATAATAAGCATTTTTAATTTAGGTTGTTTTTTTTTTAATTTATTTTTAAAAAATTCAGTTTTTAAATCTTTTAAACTTTTTGAATTTTTTAGATTTTTTAAATTTTTGAATTTTTTAGGTTTTTTTGTATTTATTTTTTTAACATTTTGAATAAAATTTTGAATATAATTGTTGCACTTATACGCATTTTTGGCATTAGATCAAGTGCGTTGTCCTCTGGAAGGTTTACCTAAAGCGTGACATCTACCTCTGAAAGTTTTAATTAAGTATAATCGAATATGATTAAATCGAATAATTTCAAAAATATTATAGTTAATTGTTAAAATTTTTGATAAATAAATATTAATTGTTTTTCTTTTTCCTAATTTATAAAGTTTAGAGAGTAAGGTTTCGTTATGTTTTAATAAAAAATAATGTTGAGCTTCGAATCTTTTTATGAATTGATCTATAGATTTTTTAGAAATTCCAGGTTTATCGTCAAAAAATTCAAAAAAAGTAACTTGGAAAGGTTGTGTTTTACCTCCATATAAAAAACTTCTCGATCAGTAAATTTTTAATAATTGTTCAAATTTCAAATTTTATTTTTTCAATTTTTTTTTTTTTTTTAATTGTTTAGCTTTATAAAGGGCCATTTTTCTATTTCAAGTGAATTCGCCAAATTTAAAACCAACCATTCATTTATTAGAGATACGCTCATTTCACCTCTTACCCGAGTAAGTTGAAAAATAAGAATTATTAAAAGTTTTAGGTAAAACTGAGCAACGAGAGTATACTAGTTTTTCTGCTAATTTAAAAACAAAACTTTTTTTTATTAAGAAAATTTTTCTTCAAATAGCCGGAGCGCAGAAAATAAAGTTATTGTTTTGAGTTTTTTGAATTTTTTTGTTTTTATTTAATTTTTTTGTAAAGTTCATATTTAAAATTTTTGGTTAATAGTTTATTTAAATTTAGTAGTTTTTCCTCAAGGAGTTCTTTGGTATCGAACTGATTTAGTTCTACCTCCGTGAGGGTGATCTACAGCGTTCATAGCCACTCCTCTAACTATAGGTTTTAATCCAAACGTTCTCCAGTATCCAGCCTTTCCATTATAATATTTTTTATGATTAGATAACAAAATTTGACCAAAAAGGGCGTGGGCATAGTAAGAAAAAATTTTTTTTAGTTTAGATGGTAGAATTAAAACTGATGAGTGGGTTTTTTCATCAAAACTCAATATCCTGCATTTAGTACCCGGACTTCTTGAGTATTTTGATCCGGAATTAGGTAATAATTCAACACAAGATATGTATGATAATTTTTTAATTTTACAGAGCATAGAGTAATATGTAGGAATAACTACTTTTTTAATAGTTTTTTTTTTTTTTTTAAAATTAATTAATGAAAATAATTTATGATTTTCTGTTGTTAAAAAATACGTAACGTACCCATTATTAAAAAAAATTAAAGACGCTACTTTATTTTTAAAAGGAATAAAAGAGAAAGCTGCCATTATTCCAGGTTTTGTATAATTTAATTTATAATTTATTTTTATAGATTTATTTTTTCGTAAAATAGATGTTTTAGTTCTGATAACTCGTAAGCCCGTATCGTTTCTACCGGATTTATTTTTTACTTTTAAAGATAAAAAATGAAATTTGTGTTTAATGTTAAAAAAAGAGCCATACGTTGTAAGTTTTCTAGAAGCTGAGGAGGTAAAGGTTTTTTCATAAAAAACAAAATCGCTATCTAATAACAAAAATAATTAACTTAAAAATTTATAATTTAAAATAAATATTTTTAAATATTCATAAAAAAAATTAAAATTAAAATTTTATAAATTTTTTTAAAATTTAAAAATAATTTAAAATTAAAAAAATTAAAAATTTTATTTATATTAAACAAGGATACATCGAAGTTAGGGTTAAAAGGGTACAAAACATCATCATATTCGTTATAAGATGGGAACGCTAAATCGCTTGTTTGTATTTGTTTATTGTCAATACATCAAGCTTTTGATTTAATAGCTCCATTGTAAGGCATGTGTATAGTTAATATGTTTTTATTTGATAATTTTGAAAAAAATAAAAGAATTTTTTTAGAAAAATTTAAAAAAAAAAAATTTCAAGTAAAATATATATTTATATTTTTATTAATAATAAAATTAGCATTTAAAAATAAAAAATTATTAATAGAAATATTATTAAAATAAGTTAATTTGATGGTGTGTTTATTAAAGAAGTAATCAATCGATCAGAATCTAAAAATATTGTGTAATAAAAAAAAATTTGTTGAATGTTTTAATTTATTAAAAGATTTTCTTCTAGTTTTTGAATATTTTTTATGAAATCTTTTTATCATAGTTTTTCGTTTTAAATGTCTATATTTAAAACGTTTTATTAAGAAAAAGCTTTTAGTTTTATTTGTGTTAATATTATTTATATGTGATCACCTCCGTACCATTCGTTAGAAACATTTAATTCTGATAGAATAAACCCGATTTTTCCTTGAAGTTGTATAAGTCCGAATAATAAAGCTTCGGCAGTTGGGGGGCATCCAGGAACATATATGTCGACTGGTATTATTCGATCGCAACCACGTACCACTGAATAAGAGTAATGATAATAACCTCCGCCATTAGCGCAGCTGCCCATAGATAATATTCATCTAGGGTCTGGCATTTGTTCATAAAGTTTTCTAAGAACGGGTGCCATTTTATTTGTTAAAGTACCGGCAACAATTATTAAATCAGAATGTCTAGGAGATGCTCTAAAAAGTATACCAAATCGATCCATGTCGTAACGACTTACCGCAGCGTGCATCATTTCTACAGCGCAGCAAGCTAATCCAAAGGTTAAAGGTCAGAGAGAACCTGATCTTGCTCAAGAAATGATAGAAGAGGATTTTGAAGATATTCATTCAAGTTTCAAAGTTTAATTTTATTTTTTTTTTTATTTTAAACCTAATTGTTTTCTAGTAGATTTTTTTATGTATCTTGTAAAACCGTCGGGTCTGGAAACTCCATAAACAGATCTTCTTTTTTTTTTAAATATTACCGGAGAGAAATCGAAGACACCTCTAATTATAGTATAACCTACCCCAGGTAAGTCGTTCGCCCTTCCTCCGTTAACCAAGACTCTATTATAACGTGAGCATGTATAACCTATTCCAGGTACTCTTGTTGTTACATTATATTCGTTTGTTAATTTAATTTTAGCAGTTTGTCTAGAAGCTGAGTTAGGTTTTTTAGGACTCATTGTAACCATTTTTGTAACAGTTCCTTTTACTTGAGGTCTTTTTTGTAAAGCTGGGGTTCGAGAGAAACCTTTTCTTTTATATATTTTTCTTCTTTTTGCGGATTGTTTTAATGTTGCCAGATAAACACTTTATTTGTTTTTTAATTTTTAATTAATTTTATATTTTAATTGCTAGGAGAATTAAAATATAAAAGATTGTCATGTTAATCCCAATCAAAACATTAAAACAATTAATCCTCAATAAATAATAATTTCTTTTTTGTTGAGATCTAAAGGAATTTTATTGTTGAATTGTGTTGAGTATCCAAACATGACATTCATTCAAGTTTTAAAAAAAAAAGTTGGTACTATTAAATAAAGTATTATTAAAAAAAAAATGGATAATAAGGGAAATAAATCAAAAAAAAAACTAAAAAACAAAAATTCTGCAATAAAAAAAATAGAACCAGGAAATCCTAAAAATATTAATGTATTCGTTAAGATTGTTAAAAATAATTTAGGAGTTAAAAAATTTAATCCAGTTATTTCTGTAATTAGTCTAGTTTTAAATCTTCTATTAATAGCATCTACTAATAAAAAAGAATTTGTTGAGAGTAAAGCGTGACTTATTAACATACAAAAACTTGATAAGATTAAAGGGGATTGTCCACTTATTATGCAAATTGTTAATCAGTGCATTTCTACAACTGTTGAGTAAGCGACAAGTTTTTTTAAATCTATTTGATAAAATAGTTTAAAAGAAGCATCTACTATTCCTATCGTTAAGAATGGGTAAATGTAATAAAAAGTTGGTTCTAGCTGAATTGTAAATAAACATTTCATTAATCCAAAAAATGCAAATTTAACTAGAACTCCACTTAAGAAAATTGAAAAATTAGTAGAAGCTTCTACGTGAGCTTTAGGTAATCAACCGTAAAAAGGTCATAGCGGTAATTTAACTCCAAACCCTATGATTCATAAAATAAAGAAAAAATTTACTTCAAAATTAGAAAATTGATAATTAGAAATAATTCAAAAAGACGATGATTGACATATTAAAAATAAATATAAAAAACTTAAAATTAAAAAAAGGGCACCGAATTGTGTTCAAAAAAACATTAAGTAAGCAGCTTCTACGCATCTACGTGTTTTTGCAAATTTAAATAAAATAAAAAAAGAAGGAATTAAAAGCATTTCGTACGATAAAAAAAACAAAATTAACGAATCTGTTAAAAATAAAGTATATCCGAAAATTAAAATAATAAAACAATAAGTTAAAAAAGATATTAATTCATTTTTATTGTATGTTAAGCAAAAAAAAATCGAAAGCATTGTTATTAATAAAAATATGTAAAAAAATGGAAAGTAAAATATATTTATTAAATTTAAATTTAAAAAATTAATATAAGTGAAAGAGTGATTTTCAAAAAATAAAAAATTAAAAAAATTATCGAAGATTGAGTATAAAGAAAAAAACGAAATAAAATAAAAAAATAGAAAAAAAAAAAGAGTTATTTTAATTAAATAATTATAATAAGAAAATTTAAAAAAAGAAGAAATGGATAAAATTTTAAAAAAAAATAAAAAAAAAATAAAAAAAAAAGTGAAAAAAAAAGTGAAAAAAATAAATCCATACCACAAAATTTTATGTTTAAAAATTATCATCGATTTTTAAAATAAAAATTTTTAGATAAAGATAAAGGGAAACTAGCTTTATATTTTAAATTAAAAATAGCTTTAGTGTCTATACCTAATTTATGAGTTAATTGTTTTATAAAATAAAGTGATCTACCACGTCTTAAATTTCTAAATTCAGCAAAGATTAATCCGGGTTTAAAACTCGTGCACCATGTTTCTAATTTACCTTTTCCTTTTCCCATACGAGTTCCTGTTGGTTTTTTAGTTAAAGGAAGATACGGGAATGAATGGAGTCAAACAAATCTTTTAGTATAATCTGATTTTCTGGAGGCTCTTTTTAAAAAAAGTTTAAATCTAAAGAGTTGATTCGAAGAGAGGTGTGCGGGGTTTAGTAGCAAAATACCAGATCCTCCAAATTTTAAGTTATTATGGTTATTTTTATAAAAAATATTTTTTCTATTTTTTTGTTTTCTTTTAAAACGAAATCTTCTAGGTTGTAATAGCAGGTTTACACTTTGAGTTTTATATTTTTTTTAATTATTTTTTGTTTTTAATTAAAATAATATTCAAATAAAAAAGAAAAAAATATCATCGAATAAAATTACTCCTATCAAAGTTATTAACAAAATTAAATTTGTTCAAAAAAAATAAGAGTAAGTTAATCTTATAGAAAAGTTATGTTGATATGTTATTTTTTGTTGGTTTGTTGATAATAAAAATCGAATGTTTTGAATATAGAAATAGAGACCTAAAAAAATTAAAGAGAAAAAGAAAAAATAAAGTAAAAGAAAATTTGAATTAATCAAAGATATTAAAATTAAAATTTTTGTAAAAAATCCTATAAAAGGAGGCACCCCAGCTAAAGAAAAAAGGAATAGTGTTATTGTAAACGAAAAAAAAAAATTAAATTTTAAATCAGAAAACGAGTATATATTTTTAAAGTTATTGATGATAAATTGTTGGAATGTTCAAAATATAAATATTAACGTTATGTTGTAAATAAATAAATAAGTAAAAGTAATTAGTAAGATTTCAAAAGAGTCATTAAATGATAGCAAATTTACACTTTAGTTTTTTAAATTTTTAATATAGGATGTTAAACTAATAATTTTTTTTTTTATAAAAATTAGTTCTGGATTATTTAAAATATTTTTTTTTTTTTTAAATTTTGTTTTTTTTAAATAAATTTGAAAATTATTTTCAGTTTCTTTTGTTCTTTTTTTTATAAATTTTAAAGTTTTATTAAAAAAATAAAAATTTTTATTTTTTAAGTAATATTTTTTAGCTCAAGGTTTTTTGTTATTTAAATTTTTCCTACTTTTTAGTACTGCTATGGTGAACACTTTAGTTAAATTAAAGTAAAATTAATAAAAAAAAAAATCAATTTGTTGATTTGATATTAGTGTTAAAAATATAAAAAGAGAATTTAATATACTGCTTAAAGCTAAAAAAGTTTTAATATAATAAGCTTCGCATATAATTGATATAAGAAATAAAAATCCTATTAAAAATAAAAAAATATTTATATTTAAAAAAAAAAAAAAAATTTCATTAAAGTTTATGATTAATAAGTTTATTAAAAATAAAAAAATAAAAAAATAAAAAAAAGTTATATAAAACATCAAAGAGTGGAGAGGTATTCCTTTAAAAAAAATAGGTTTTCAAAAATAAAAAGGAACTAAGCCACATTTTAAAAATATACAGAACAAAAAGTTTAGTCATATAAATAAAAAAAAGAAAAAATCTTTATTTGATGAAATTAGTGTTAAATAAATAAATAAGTATTCAAAAATATATCAATCTAGGGTAAAAAATTTTATGTAAAAAATTATTAAGAAAAAAAATAAGTTTAAGGACGATATCAATGATATTCAAAAAAAAGTTAGTAACATTTGACAAAAAAAAAAGGGGGATGTGTTATTAAAGTAAGAGTGCAAATTTAAATTTAAATTATTATAAAAATATGTTGTAGAGAATGTAGAAGTTATTATTAATAAAAAAATTAAAGTTGATATGATTTCTATGAAGAATATGAATGTTATTATTGAATTTGAAAAAAACAAAAAAAATATTCAATAGAAGAAACTGAATATTACTATAAAATAATCAAAAATTTCTCTAGAAGAAAAATAAAAACTTGTTGTGTATGTAAAAATTATAAATAAAAAAAATAGAATAATTAAGTATGATATTTTATTTTGAAAAGAAGTAAATACGATATGTCCGAATCAGGAAGAGGTTGTTGGCCCAGATCAAAAAAAATTTATTAAAAATATATATAATAAAAAGGTAAAAATTAGTCAATACATTTCGAATCCGGTTATATATTCAAAATTTATTTTATTTTTTTTTGAAAAAATGATATTTTTTAAAATAGGTAAAATATAAAGAATTGTTGATAAAATAAAAATTAAATAAGAAATAAGAAAAAAAAAGTTTAAATTTCATATGAGGTAGTTTGATATTATTAACAAAAAAAATTAACTTATAAAAAAAATTATTAAAAAAAAGAAAAAAAAATGATATAACGAAAAATAGAAGGTAAAAAAAAATAATTTTGTTTTTATAATTAAAAATAAAACTACCCGTACCTGGAATCGAACCAGGACCCTTTCGGACGAGATTTTAAGTCTCGCATGTCTACCAGTTTCATCATACGGGTTGTTTGAATTAATTATTTGTTAAAAATAAAAAAATCATAATAAAATTTATTTTTATAAGAAAATAAAAATTTAGAAGTTTTTAAATTGAAAATATTAGTTTCGAAATTTGGGAAGTTTTTTTTAGTTATTAAAAAAATCAAAAGACTTTGTTCTAATGTTAGAGAGTTTGTTTTTTTAAATGAAAAAATTGATATTTTATAATTAAAAAATTCGAATTTATATTGCTCCTTAGATCTTTTTTTATGGGCGATGGGGGCTTTTACATTAGTAAATATTATTTTTTTAGTGGGAGCTACGAATAGTTTTATTTTATTTTTTTCTTTTAATTTTAAATTTAAAAAAGTTAAATAATGAAGTCATGTTAATATAAGATAAGATTGCTTTAAATATGTTTTTTTTTGTAAATGAAATTCTTGAATAGGCGATAAAAATTTTTTATTATTCGACAAAAAAGGAGTTATTAAAGATACAAAATTTAATGTATATTTTTTATTGAATTTTTTTATTAAAATTTTTTTACTATTATTGTATTTTTTAAAAATTAAAAAGTTTTTTAAAATATCGGGCCAGAGGGAATCGAACCCTCATTCTTAAATTGAAAGTCTAATGTCCTTACCGTTAGACGATAGCCCGTCAAGTTTTTTAAAATTGAATAGACACTGGGTTTTGTATTATAGAATCTGTTACAGATTCGTAGAAAATTTCTTTTAAACCAATTGAAGGGTAATGTTTTTTCATAGGGCAGCTAGAATCTCCGTATTGTAGTAATAAATTTCTTAGATCTTTTTTACCAGAAAAAAAAATTCCATTTAATTCAGCGTTTTCTCTTTCCAATCAATTAGCATTAAAGAATAATTCAGAAATAGAAGTTGTCCCGTTGTTTAAATTTTTTTTTTTTATGTTTTTTATTAAGTAATTATTAAAAAAAAAAAAAAATCTTTGTTGTGTTATTATTGAATTAAAATTATATACCAAAGTGTTTGAGTTTGTTTTTGGTATTAAATTTTTATTTAATAAATTTTTGTTTTTAGGTAGTTCGTATGAAAAAAAATCGATGAGTTGGGTTGAGTAAAAAAAGGAAGATAATTTTATATGTAAAACTAAATAATAAATATTTTCGCTTTTAGTATAAATATTTAAGTTTTTTTCATTTTTTTTTAAATTTTTCATAAAAATTTGATTTGTTTGAAAAAATATATATTTAAAAACAATTTTATAATTAAAATTAATATGTTTTAAGTTGGAATCGAACCAACGGCCCCAAGGTTTTCAGCCCTGTGCTCTACCAACTGAGCTATTAAAACTTGGATTTAGGTGTACGGGTGGGTGATCGCATAAATATATAACAAATAATATAACAAAT
>LASR02023599.1:0-12864 GCA_001272965.2 Paraurostyla sp. PUJRC_G6
ATTAATTCAAATTTTTTTAAAAAATAAAAATTTATATAGTAAATTTTGATTATTTAAATAATTTAAAAGTTTTAAAAAAAATAATTGAATTTGATAACTTGTATGAAAAATTAAAATAGGATAAGAAACTATAAAAGGATTAACTGTTGAAGGAGTTAAACCAATGGTAAAATAATAATGTTTTGAAAAATATAATAAATTTTTATAATGATTTAATACATCTGTTAAAACAAAAGTTTCAAAATTTAAATCTCTTAAATTTGAAAAAAAAAAATCCACAAAAGGAGAATTTTTTTTAAATTTGTACACGAAGAATGGAAAATAATATTTTCAAATTTTTATATCTCAATTATTAAAATTTCAATTTAAAGATAAAGTTAAATTTTTACAAAGAGCATTAGAAAATATAAGTAAACTGCAATCATAAAAAAAAATAGATGAGCATAAAGATATAGAATCGTTTAATCGAGAAATGAATCGAGGTACGTTTATTACATAAATATTACCTTTTTTGTAAAATAAATAAAACATATTAATGTAATGCGCTGGTTTAGCATCAGAAGTTGTTGATTTAACGTTAAAAAACATAAGTAAATAAATTAAAGAAAAATGTTTTATTTTATTTTTTAAAAAAAAGTTATTATAGTTAGTGTAATTTTTTTGTAAACTAAAGCTATGAGAATTTTTATCATTAAAGATGTTATTATATTCCAAGTGTCATTTATTGTTAAAATTTTTATCAAAAATATTATTAAAAAAATTATTATTAAAAAAATTATTTTTAAAAAAATTAAAATTTTTTTTTAAAAAAAAAAAAAAATTTTTTGAGTAATTTTCTAAAAAAATAAATATGTTAAATATATGAGGGTAAAATTTTTGATTATCTAAATAATTTGTAAGTTTGCTATTATTTAAAAATAAATAAGGTTTAAATGTTTTTTTTATATTTTTTTTTTGGTTTTTTATAAAATCAGGATTTATAAAAAATTTTTTATAAAATTTTTTATATAAATAAAAAAAAGGTGTTTTTTTTATTTTTTCATTTTTAAAAAGTAAAGATAAGTTTTTTTTTTTTTTATTAATGTTATATTTAAGTTTATTTATATTAAGATTATCGATATTAAAATCAAATTGTTCCAGTGGTTTTAATGAAAAAAATTGAAAAAGATTTCCTGTTATTTTTTTTTTTTTATCATTTAAATTGTTTATAAAATTAAAAAAATTTAAAGGATTAAAAAAAAATATTAAGTTTGTTTTTTTTTTTATTTGATTAAATTTTTTTTTTTTTTTTAAAATATTATTTTTAAAAAATTTAAATTTTTTTAAATTAAATTTAAAAAATAAAGTTTTTTTTTTTTTTTCGTTAATTAATTGTTTAATGTTGTTAATAAAGTAATTTTTAACAAATATTTTTAGTTTTTCATTTTTATTTATATAAATAAAAAAAAAAAAAAAATTAATATTGTTTATTAAATTTAAGTAAAAAAATTTAAGATTTATTAAATTTTTGTCAGAATAAGGATAAGAATAATTTTTAATTAACAAGAATTCTTAAATTTAAAAAAAAATAAATATAAATAAGTATAAATTTAAAATCAAATGTTTTTTTTTTTTTTTATAATAAGCATTTTTAATTTAGGTTGTTTTTTTTTTAATTTATTTTTAAAAAATTCAGTTTTTAAATCTTTTAAACTTTTTGAATTTTTTAGATTTTTTAAATTTTTGAATTTTTTAGGTTTTTTTGTATTTATTTTTTTAACATTTTGAATAAAATTTTGAATATAATTGTTGCACTTATACGCATTTTTGGCATTAGATCAAGTGCGTTGTCCTCTGGAAGGTTTACCTAAAGCGTGACATCTACCTCTGAAAGTTTTAATTAAGTATAATCGAATATGATTAAATCGAATAATTTCAAAAATATTATAGTTAATTGTTAAAATTTTTGATAAATAAATATTAATTGTTTTTCTTTTTCCTAATTTATAAAGTTTAGAGAGTAAGGTTTCGTTATGTTTTAATAAAAAATAATGTTGAGCTTCGAATCTTTTTATGAATTGATCTATAGATTTTTTAGAAATTCCAGGTTTATCGTCAAAAAATTCAAAAAAAGTAACTTGGAAAGGTTGTGTTTTACCTCCATATAAAAAACTTCTCGATCAGTAAATTTTTAATAATTGTTCAAATTTCAAATTTTATTTTTTCAATTTTTTTTTTTTTTTTAATTGTTTAGCTTTATAAAGGGCCATTTTTCTATTTCAAGTGAATTCGCCAAATTTAAAACCAACCATTCATTTATTAGAGATACGCTCATTTCACCTCTTACCCGAGTAAGTTGAAAAATAAGAATTATTAAAAGTTTTAGGTAAAACTGAGCAACGAGAGTATACTAGTTTTTCTGCTAATTTAAAAACAAAACTTTTTTTTATTAAGAAAATTTTTCTTCAAATAGCCGGAGCGCAGAAAATAAAGTTATTGTTTTGAGTTTTTTGAATTTTTTTGTTTTTATTTAATTTTTTTGTAAAGTTCATATTTAAAATTTTTGGTTAATAGTTTATTTAAATTTAGTAGTTTTTCCTCAAGGAGTTCTTTGGTATCGAACTGATTTAGTTCTACCTCCGTGAGGGTGATCTACAGCGTTCATAGCCACTCCTCTAACTATAGGTTTTAATCCAAACGTTCTCCAGTATCCAGCCTTTCCATTATAATATTTTTTATGATTAGATAACAAAATTTGACCAAAAAGGGCGTGGGCATAGTAAGAAAAAATTTTTTTTAGTTTAGATGGTAGAATTAAAACTGATGAGTGGGTTTTTTCATCAAAACTCAATATCCTGCATTTAGTACCCGGACTTCTTGAGTATTTTGATCCGGAATTAGGTAATAATTCAACACAAGATATGTATGATAATTTTTTAATTTTACAGAGCATAGAGTAATATGTAGGAATAACTACTTTTTTAATAGTTTTTTTTTTTTTTTTAAAATTAATTAATGAAAATAATTTATGATTTTCTGTTGTTAAAAAATACGTAACGTACCCATTATTAAAAAAAATTAAAGACGCTACTTTATTTTTAAAAGGAATAAAAGAGAAAGCTGCCATTATTCCAGGTTTTGTATAATTTAATTTATAATTTATTTTTATAGATTTATTTTTTCGTAAAATAGATGTTTTAGTTCTGATAACTCGTAAGCCCGTATCGTTTCTACCGGATTTATTTTTTACTTTTAAAGATAAAAAATGAAATTTGTGTTTAATGTTAAAAAAAGAGCCATACGTTGTAAGTTTTCTAGAAGCTGAGGAGGTAAAGGTTTTTTCATAAAAAACAAAATCGCTATCTAATAACAAAAATAATTAACTTAAAAATTTATAATTTAAAATAAATATTTTTAAATATTCATAAAAAAAATTAAAATTAAAATTTTATAAATTTTTTTAAAATTTAAAAATAATTTAAAATTAAAAAAATTAAAAATTTTATTTATATTAAACAAGGATACATCGAAGTTAGGGTTAAAAGGGTACAAAACATCATCATATTCGTTATAAGATGGGAACGCTAAATCGCTTGTTTGTATTTGTTTATTGTCAATACATCAAGCTTTTGATTTAATAGCTCCATTGTAAGGCATGTGTATAGTTAATATGTTTTTATTTGATAATTTTGAAAAAAATAAAAGAATTTTTTTAGAAAAATTTAAAAAAAAAAAATTTCAAGTAAAATATATATTTATATTTTTATTAATAATAAAATTAGCATTTAAAAATAAAAAATTATTAATAGAAATATTATTAAAATAAGTTAATTTGATGGTGTGTTTATTAAAGAAGTAATCAATCGATCAGAATCTAAAAATATTGTGTAATAAAAAAAAATTTGTTGAATGTTTTAATTTATTAAAAGATTTTCTTCTAGTTTTTGAATATTTTTTATGAAATCTTTTTATCATAGTTTTTCGTTTTAAATGTCTATATTTAAAACGTTTTATTAAGAAAAAGCTTTTAGTTTTATTTGTGTTAATATTATTTATATGTGATCACCTCCGTACCATTCGTTAGAAACATTTAATTCTGATAGAATAAACCCGATTTTTCCTTGAAGTTGTATAAGTCCGAATAATAAAGCTTCGGCAGTTGGGGGGCATCCAGGAACATATATGTCGACTGGTATTATTCGATCGCAACCACGTACCACTGAATAAGAGTAATGATAATAACCTCCGCCATTAGCGCAGCTGCCCATAGATAATATTCATCTAGGGTCTGGCATTTGTTCATAAAGTTTTCTAAGAACGGGTGCCATTTTATTTGTTAAAGTACCGGCAACAATTATTAAATCAGAATGTCTAGGAGATGCTCTAAAAAGTATACCAAATCGATCCATGTCGTAACGACTTACCGCAGCGTGCATCATTTCTACAGCGCAGCAAGCTAATCCAAAGGTTAAAGGTCAGAGAGAACCTGATCTTGCTCAAGAAATGATAGAAGAGGATTTTGAAGATATTCATTCAAGTTTCAAAGTTTAATTTTATTTTTTTTTTTATTTTAAACCTAATTGTTTTCTAGTAGATTTTTTTATGTATCTTGTAAAACCGTCGGGTCTGGAAACTCCATAAACAGATCTTCTTTTTTTTTTAAATATTACCGGAGAGAAATCGAAGACACCTCTAATTATAGTATAACCTACCCCAGGTAAGTCGTTCGCCCTTCCTCCGTTAACCAAGACTCTATTATAACGTGAGCATGTATAACCTATTCCAGGTACTCTTGTTGTTACATTATATTCGTTTGTTAATTTAATTTTAGCAGTTTGTCTAGAAGCTGAGTTAGGTTTTTTAGGACTCATTGTAACCATTTTTGTAACAGTTCCTTTTACTTGAGGTCTTTTTTGTAAAGCTGGGGTTCGAGAGAAACCTTTTCTTTTATATATTTTTCTTCTTTTTGCGGATTGTTTTAATGTTGCCAGATAAACACTTTATTTGTTTTTTAATTTTTAATTAATTTTATATTTTAATTGCTAGGAGAATTAAAATATAAAAGATTGTCATGTTAATCCCAATCAAAACATTAAAACAATTAATCCTCAATAAATAATAATTTCTTTTTTGTTGAGATCTAAAGGAATTTTATTGTTGAATTGTGTTGAGTATCCAAACATGACATTCATTCAAGTTTTAAAAAAAAAAGTTGGTACTATTAAATAAAGTATTATTAAAAAAAAAATGGATAATAAGGGAAATAAATCAAAAAAAAAACTAAAAAACAAAAATTCTGCAATAAAAAAAATAGAACCAGGAAATCCTAAAAATATTAATGTATTCGTTAAGATTGTTAAAAATAATTTAGGAGTTAAAAAATTTAATCCAGTTATTTCTGTAATTAGTCTAGTTTTAAATCTTCTATTAATAGCATCTACTAATAAAAAAGAATTTGTTGAGAGTAAAGCGTGACTTATTAACATACAAAAACTTGATAAGATTAAAGGGGATTGTCCACTTATTATGCAAATTGTTAATCAGTGCATTTCTACAACTGTTGAGTAAGCGACAAGTTTTTTTAAATCTATTTGATAAAATAGTTTAAAAGAAGCATCTACTATTCCTATCGTTAAGAATGGGTAAATGTAATAAAAAGTTGGTTCTAGCTGAATTGTAAATAAACATTTCATTAATCCAAAAAATGCAAATTTAACTAGAACTCCACTTAAGAAAATTGAAAAATTAGTAGAAGCTTCTACGTGAGCTTTAGGTAATCAACCGTAAAAAGGTCATAGCGGTAATTTAACTCCAAACCCTATGATTCATAAAATAAAGAAAAAATTTACTTCAAAATTAGAAAATTGATAATTAGAAATAATTCAAAAAGACGATGATTGACATATTAAAAATAAATATAAAAAACTTAAAATTAAAAAAAGGGCACCGAATTGTGTTCAAAAAAACATTAAGTAAGCAGCTTCTACGCATCTACGTGTTTTTGCAAATTTAAATAAAATAAAAAAAGAAGGAATTAAAAGCATTTCGTACGATAAAAAAAACAAAATTAACGAATCTGTTAAAAATAAAGTATATCCGAAAATTAAAATAATAAAACAATAAGTTAAAAAAGATATTAATTCATTTTTATTGTATGTTAAGCAAAAAAAAATCGAAAGCATTGTTATTAATAAAAATATGTAAAAAAATGGAAAGTAAAATATATTTATTAAATTTAAATTTAAAAAATTAATATAAGTGAAAGAGTGATTTTCAAAAAATAAAAAATTAAAAAAATTATCGAAGATTGAGTATAAAGAAAAAAACGAAATAAAATAAAAAAATAGAAAAAAAAAAAGAGTTATTTTAATTAAATAATTATAATAAGAAAATTTAAAAAAAGAAGAAATGGATAAAATTTTAAAAAAAAATAAAAAAAAAAAAAAAGAAATTAAATCTAATTTAAATGTTAAATTATTGTAAAAATAATTAAACGTATATTTTAAATTTATTAAAAAAATAAAAGATAAAAATGCAAAAAAATAAATAAAAAAATTAATAGTATGCGAAATTTGAGAAGAAAAATTATTAATAAAAAAAGGAGTGTTGTTAGAAAAATTAAAAAAAAAATTACTATTTATAAAATCTGATAAATTTGAAAAATTGAATAAAATTAATAAAAAAAATTCTCCAAAAAAATTAAAAAAAATTCAGAAAAAAAAAAGAATATATATGGTTGTTCGACAAGTAATAATAGTAAATTGGTAACGGTGTAACAATAAAAAATTAATGTTTAAATTTTTTTTTTTTAAAAGTAAAAAAACATTGTTTATGTTATTAAAATTTCAAAAAAGTTTGTAAGTATTTAAAACTCCTTTTTTAATTTCGAAAGCAACATTAAAAATCAATAAAAACATATAAATAGGAGTAAAAAAAAAACTAACCAATCAGCAAGCTCTAATAAAGTAAGTAAAGAAGTCATCTTTAAAAAGTTGAAATAATAAAAATTCTTTACCACAAAAACCAGCACTGTAGGGTAAGCCAGCTAAGTTAAAACAAACACCAAAAAGTAAAATAACTATATCAAAAGAATATAAATATACTCCCCCCATTTGTCGTAAATCGGTATTTCCATTAAAAAAATGAACAATGTATCCAACTAAGATAAATAAAAAGGCTTTATTTAAAGCATGAATGATTAAATAAAGTAAAACCTCCTCGTAACAACAAAAACCACAACCGCAAACTAAATAACCAATTTGACTTATCGTAGAATAAGCGACCAGTTTTTTAATATCATTTTGAAATATAGCAGTTATAGAACTAAAGGCCAAAGTTATTGCGCCCAGTAGTGCCAAATAGTAGTTAATTAAAATTGTAAATTCAAAAAGAATAGAAAATCTAATAATAAGGAAAATTCCTGCTATAACTAAAGTTGAGGAGTGGATTAAGGCCGAGGCTGGGGTAGGAGCTTCCATAGCGTCCGGTAATCACACGTGAGAAAAAAATTGAGCGGCTTTTATAACTCCAGAAGTGCTCAATAAAAAAGAAAAAAAAGTTAAAAAATGAAAAGCAAAATTTCCTATAAATAAATAATGAAAAGTTAAAAATGGAATCTGCAAAAATATTAAAGATAAATCAGTTGTATTAAAAATTAAAATACTTAAAATAAAAGAAAAAAACATAAACATATCGCTAATTCTAGAAAAAATAAAAGTTTTTAAAGCAGCTTTTATTGTATAAATTCTAATTGAATAAAAATTAACGAGTAAGAAAGAAAACAAGCCGATGCACTCTCAAAAAAAAATTATTAAAAAAAAATCATATGAAAAAAAAAGAAAAATAACACTAGTTGCAAATAAGTTTAATAAATAGAGTAATCTGTTTATAAAAGCATCTCTGTACATATATTCAACACCGAAATATAAAGCTAGACTTGTTAAAATTAAGACTAAAAGAGAGCAAACTAAAGATAGTATATCTATACAAAAAATTAAATGCGAATCAATTAAATCTAAACAAAAAAACCAACGACCTAAGTCAAAATAATAATAATTACCGTTAGTTAACAAAAAAAAAATTTCATTTAAACAAAAAAAAATACAAATAAAAAAAATAAATATTGAGCTATAGAAGGTGCCTACAGGCCCTATTCATTTTTTGAAAAGAAAAATAAAAACACAATGCAATATTAATAATATAGGGAAAAAAGTCATTAAATTAAAAAAAAAAATCAATTTTAGAAGCAAAACCACTTTAGTGTTCTAAAAAATTTATTAATTTTATTACATTTTTTATTTGAAAAATATTTAAAAATTAAAAGATTTAAATAAAAAAAGTGAAATATTTAAAATCTTTATAAAATTGATTATCGAAGTTGTAATTAGAAAAAAGTGAGAAATAGTTAATTATATTTTTTGTATTAAAGTAAAATTTTTTTGTATATAAAAAAAAAAAAAAATGTTTTTTTTTTTTATTATCGATGAAGTAATTAAAATAATTAAAATTATTTTTATAAGATGTAGAAGATGATGTTAAATCTAATAAATATAAAAAGTTGTTTTTATTAAAAAGATCTTCATCGTTTAATAATAAAGAAAATTCTTCAATTTTAAATTTATTTTTTAAATTAAAAGTTAATTTAGACTTATCGTAAAAATTAAAATTTTCAATAATTAAAAAATTTGAATTAAAAAAAAAAGAATTATTTAAATAATTTTGAATTAAAAAAAAGTTATTTAAATCATTTAAATTATTTTCTTCAAAAATTTTTTCTTTTTTAATAAAATTAAAGTGTTTTATTTTTATTTGATTATTAGACAAAGTATTAAAAAAAAAAAATTTTTTAAAAAATTTAAGTATTTTAATTTTAAAAGTGGTTAAGAATAAATGATTGTTAATAAAAAAAAATTTCAAATCTACACGTGTTTACATAAATATAATTTAAAACGAATTAAGATTTAAAGATCTACCTAATAAGTTTGTTCGTTTTTTCTTTTTTTTTTAAAAAAAAGTAAAAAAAAGTAAAAAAAAAATTAAAATAAAATGAAATAAAAAATTTAATCTTTTTCTAAAAACAAATAATATCGAGGATGGCATAGAATAAAAATTTAAGTTAGTAAAATGGGTTTTAAATTTTAAAAAATCTAAGTCGTATAAATTTCATCTATTGTTCGTTTATACTTTAAAGTTAATTAAAAAAACCTAAAATAAATCCACTTATATTTTTTCTTAAAGCATCGTGGTGAGTAAAAATACCTCTTGATGTAGAGATTAAGTAAATAGATTTACCAGATCTTAAAGATAAAAGTTTTAAAGCCTTCAATGATAAAAAAAATTTTTTAGAAGGTTTTGATACTATATTTATTTTGCTAACAATTTGAAAATTTTTATAAAAAGAAGAAGATACTCTAAAATATAAATATTTTTTATTTTTTATTTTTTTTTTTATTAATACAAATCCGCTAATTAAATTAATTTTTTTAAAAATGGTAAGTAATTCATATATTTTATTAGTATATTTAATATAAAAAAAAAGAGTTTTACGTTTATTATTTATATTTATTAAATCAGTAGTATAAGAAACATAGTAGTTATATAATATTTTTTGGAAACACGGGATTCGAACCCGTACTCGTTAAACCCAAAATTTAATGCTTTACCGGTTAAGCTAGTTTCCACAAATTAAAAAAGTTAATTTTTTGTAATTTAAAATAAAAAAAAAAAAAGAGTAGAATTAAAAAACAAAAAAATAATTAATCCTAAGAATTTTAGTCACCCTAATTTGGTTAAATAATCGTATCTATAACGAGGAGTGCCACCTCTTATTAATATTAAGAAGCCTATAGATAAGCAAAATTTAAGTCCAAAAAAAAAAGATAAGTTTTGAGGGAATTCATAAATATTATTGAATAGATTTATAATTAATCCATTTTGTAAAAATGGATCAATACAGTTAAAAAAATAATATAAAGAATTTCCTAAGTGTAAATTAAATAAAAAAAGAAAATTTAATAAAAATTCTATTATAAAATTAGTTTGCAAAATAAACACTTTATTAAAAACTATTAATTATCAACTAGCTCGTTTAAAACCTGGTAAATTTCCTTTATAAGATTCTATTCTAAAAATAAAT
The DNA here is from genome assembly GCA_001272965.2 of Paraurostyla sp. PUJRC_G6. NCBI lineage: Eukaryota > Ciliophora > Spirotrichea > Stichotrichida > Amphisiellidae > Paraurostyla > Paraurostyla sp. PUJRC_G6. Next base: position 10,115 of record LASR02023599.1, read on the forward strand.
CTAGAATATCTTGTAATTTTTTTTACACTTCAAACTCGTCCTGATTTAACACATCTATTTTGTATTTTTGTTGATGAAGACAAACGAGTTAATTTAGATTTATTCCAAAAGGCTAAATATCTATAAGAAAATGGTAAATATCTGTTATTTAAAATACCTTTTAATATTTTTTTTTTAAATTCATTTTTTAAAAATAATTTACGTCTAAAGTAATCAAGCATTTTTCATCCTTTTTCAAGTCTCACTTATCTATCAACGTCTCCAAAAACAATATCTTGAGAACCTAAAACCGTAACTAAATCTGCAAAATAATGGCCTTGCACCATTCTAGGCATTATTTGTATGTGATGGTAAGCCGGTGTTCTAATTTTACATTTATAAGGAACAGAGGTGCCGTCCGAAATTAACGATACTCCAAACTCCCCTTTCGGAGCTTCTACAGATTTATAACAAAAACCTTTGTTAACTTTCATACCTTCACTGTAGTATTTAAAATGTTCAATCAAAGATTCCATTGATGTATATTTAGAATTTTGATTTAAATTTTTAAATTTATGAGAATTTAAAAAATCAAAAAAATTAAAAAAATTAATTTTTTTATTTTTATTATTTAAATTTAAGTTTGTTAAATTTGTTAGGTTTGTTAAAATTTGAAAAATTATATTAACACTTTCGTACATTTCTCTAATTCTAATTAAAAACCTATCGTAACTATCTCCTTTTTTTCCTAAGTAACCTTGGATAGATAGAAATCAATAATATGCGTAAGTTTCGGATTTTAAGAATCTAATATCTTTTTTTATTCCCGTGCTTCGTAATACAGGTCCTGTTACACCATAGTAATAAGCGTCGTTAATGTTAATGCTACCAATGTTTACCAATCTTGATTTTCATATACGATTAGTAGATAAAACAGAAAAAATTTCAGTTAGTGATTTAAAACAATCTCTGGCAAAAAAAGAAAGATCTAAAAAAAATTGATAATTTAAACCAGTTCAATCCACGTCGTTAGGTCTATAAAAAGCAGCGTGCATTCTTGCCCCAGAAACTCTTTCGTAAAATTCCATTATTCGTTCTCTTTCTTCAAATGCTCAAAAAAGAGGTGCCATATTTCCGACATCTAACGAATGTGTAGAGATTGCTAAAAGATGATTTAAAATACGAGTAAGTTCGTCAAATAAGACTCTAATTTGAACGTACAGAGATGTATATGAAGTTGTTTGAAGTAAATGTTCGATTGCCAAACAAAAACCATGTTCTTGAGCCATCATCGAAACATAATCTAATCTATCGAAATAAGGTAATGATTTAAGATAATTTCTAGATTCGATTAATTTTTCCGTTCCTCTGTGTAAAAATCCTACATGAGGGTCAGCTCTTTCCACCAACTCTCCATTTAATTGAACTACTAATCTCAAAACTCCGTGAGAGGCTGGGTGTTGTGGTCCGAAGTTTAAAATAAAGCTTTTTATTTTTCGTTCTGAGTAAGAGTTTTGTAAAAAAGTTGGTTGTCAGAAATTAAAAATATTAGATTTCAAGCCTTAAAAAAAGTTCTTAAGAATTTAAGGATTTATTGTTATTATTGGTCTAATTAATATATTTTCAATTATACATGTTAATTACACTTAATCTCAATTCGTAGTTGTTAAAAGGATTTAAATCATTTCACAACATAAGATCATAAACGATGAAAGCTGAAAGTGTGAAATAATCGATTTCCATATATCTACCCGCGTCTTCATAAACATTTTTGTAATTTGATAATCAAATCGGTAAATCAAAATTTTTTTGTTTATAATCAGCTAAAGAAAATGAGTATAGTTTTTTTTTTATTTTTTTTCTTATGCTAATTTTTTTGATTAAATTTAGATTTACTAAGGTTCTGTACATTATGTAATAGCTTATTGAAACAACAAATTGTATTAGATCGTTTTTAATTATTTGAAAATAAGGATTTAAAGAAACATGTCCATTTAAAAAAACAAAGCTTTGATAAATATAATTATTTATTGTTTCAATATCTGGTAAAATTTTTGTATTCAAAATTGTAGTATTTAATCTTGTTTCGATAAAAAAATGATTTTTAAATTTTGTAAATTTTTTAAATTTAAATAAATATCTAGTTAGTCTATATTGGTAATGAAATTTCATTTTTAAAACAAGTTGTAATATTTTTCTTGATTTTCTTCACATAGTTTGATAACCTGGTTTAAATTTTATTTTTTTTATAGATATTTCTTTACGTCGTTCAATAAAAGAATTTAAAACAACATTTTTATTATATTGTCAAAATTTAAGTTTTTTTGAAAAAAAATTTTTTTTATGCATTAATATATTTTCAATTTCGTTGTTATGTTTAAATTCTACAGGATTTTTTTCTTTTCAAAAAAAAAATAAATCCTCATTGTTATTATTTTTATTTTTAAAATTTGAAGGGTATGTAATTGAAATTTTTTCACCATTTATTAAATTTTCTGAAAAAGGAGTAAATAAATTTTCAATTTTTAAGTATTTTTTTAAAACAATTCGCTCCATTTCATTTTTTTCTGAAAAAGAAAAAATTAGTTTTTTAACAATATAGGAATCGTTTAAATTGTTTAAAATTTTTTGAGAAAAAAAATTAGATAAAAATAAAAAGCCACCTAAATTATGACAAAATAAGTAGTTTACGTAAGAAAATAAAAATGGTTTTTCAAAAATAAAAATTTCAGAGTTATTGTTATTTTTAAAATTATTAAAAAAATTTTTAA
>LASR02023603.1:0-15154 GCA_001272965.2 Paraurostyla sp. PUJRC_G6
AAAAAAAATATAAAAAATAAAAATAATGCGAAATTTTGTAAAATAGTTAAATATCAAATTTATTCTTTATTTTTATATTTATTTTCAATATAATTCAAATATTTAAAAAATAGATAATCTCAAAAAAATCCTGCAATAAAATAATAAATTAGTAAAGTTGGATGCGTCGTGACATCGTATATAAAATCATAAGTGAGTACAATTGATATCATTAATTTAATTAAATTAAAAAAAAAATTAAAATATTTGTTCAGGTTTTTAATATAATTTAAATTTTATTTTACTTTTAAAAAAAAATAAAAATTTATATAGTAAATTTTGATTATTTAAATAATTTAAAAATTTAAAAAAAAAAATTATAAGAAAATAATAAAGAAAAAAATAATTAATTTATTTTTTATAAACATTGTTATTTTTTTTAAAAAAATTTAAAAAAATAAGAAAATAAATTTGAGTAAAAAATAAAAAAAGGTTTTAAACTAAAAATATTATAAAAATTAATTTCAAAACTTATTAATTTAATAATTAGTTTAAAAAAAAAAAAAAAAAATACTAAATATAAAAAAATAAAATAAAAATCACCCGAATCTAATAATTCAAAACCAAATTTCTCACATATTAAAAATCCTAAAAAACCCGCAAAAAGAGCAGCAACACCTCCCGAAACGATATCGTATTGAGGTACTCGTGAATATTTCAATTTTGTATATATTTTTTCTTTTTTTAAAAAATAAATATTAAAAAAATTTCACAAGTTGTTTGGTTTTCGTTTTTTGATATTTGTATTTTTTGTCATTTTGTTTGTAAAGTTTTCTCAAGTTCTCATTAATAAAACATCATTTATTTTGTTTTTATTAAAAAAATACCTATTCGCCTCTTTGCTTCAATTTTTTGAAAAATGTTTTATATTTTTTATTTTATATTCAAGTTTAAAAATTTTGCTTAAAAAATTTTTATTTTTAATATTCAAAAATTTATAATTTATTGAATCTGAGTAATAAAAAGTAAATTTTTTATTATCTTTAAATTTTTTTCCTAACATAAGGTTGCTTTTTTTATTTAAAAAAGTTTGATGAAAACAATAATTGTTAAAAAAAAATGAATTAATTTTAAAATTCATTACGTAACGATGAATTCAATATTCCGAAGAATTAGAAATAGTATTTTTTGAAAAATTTAAAATCACACTGTTGGGGAAAATCAAAAATAAGTAAATAAAGTGTTTTATTGTTATTAAATTACATTAATTTATAAAAATAAAGAATTTAAATAAAATATGTTTTTTTTTTTTATTTTAAAATTAATTGATAAATAACTAAAATTAATTGATAAATAATTAAAATTTTTAATTAAATAATGTTTGTTTTCGATTAAATATTTTCAAAATAAAATTAATTTTTTTAAAAAAATTAAATTATTAAAAAAATTATTTATAAAAATAAAATTTAAAAAATAAAAAGAAAATTGAAATAAAAATGAAAAAGATTTTTTTTTAAAATTATCTTCTTCAATTTCAAATTTTATATTTTCAAATAAATTTTTTAAAAAAAAATCTTCTTTAGACATTTTAAAAATTAAATTTTCATTATTGTTAATTTTTTTAAATAATTCAAAATTTACATTATTGATTAAATTAAAATAAAAAAAAAAGTTTATTATTTTTATATTTTTTTTTAAGATATTTTTAAGTAAAAATTTATTATTTTTTAAATTTTTAAAAAAAAAAAGTTTTTTTTTTAATTTTATTTTTTTAAAATAAAAAAATAAAAATTTTAAATTAATATTTTTAAAAAAATAATTTAAATTAAAAGTCAAATAAAATAAGTTTTTTTTTTGAATTAATATATTAAAAAATTGATTTTGGTTTTCTATATATGAGTTATTTTGCATTAACATTAAGTAAAGCTCTTTATTTTTTATTTTAAAAAATTATTTAATTAGTTACTTAAGTTCAGTTAATCAAGATAATTTATCAAATGAAACAATTCTGGCGTAATCTAAAAATTGTCTATCGTTTATACTATTTTGATTATTTACATTATTTAAAAAAACAAAATGAGTACATCACAAAAAAAAAAGGTCTCTTTTCATAAAGTAAACAACGATAGGCATTCAGTGATGGTAGCGACCGCAAATTTCCATGCATTGACCTCAAAAAATTCCAGAAACTAAAAAAATCATAACTCTGTGAGAAGAATAACCTGGAATACAATCTATTTTTATTCCTGCTGATGGTATGGCTCATGAATGGATTACATCTTTTGATGAAGCTAAAATTTGTAATCGGATTTCTATTGGTAAAGCCATGGCTTTAGTTGCGTGAAGTCTTATCATATTATTAATTCCCTTTTTTAAAGGTCTATATTGGTTTTTTAATAAAATAGAATTATTGTTTTTAAACAATAAATTTTCATACTTAGTTGAAAAGAAATAAAAATAAAAATAATCAATTAAGTCGTTAGTTGAATTAAAAATATTTAAATTTTTTAAAAAATCTTTTAAAACAATAAAATTAAAAAAATTTAAAGAAAAAAAATATAAATCTCTAGAATATTCATTATTTTTTAAAACAGAATTAAAAAATAAGAAATTTGATTTTACTTCTTTTATTATTGGATTTTTTGGTGAATTAGTTAAATAAAAAGGAATTGATATAATTTTATTTTTTTTAAACATAAGTTCTCTTAATAAAAATTCTCTTTTTGTTAAAATATCCAATAACGTTGAAATTGTATAAAAATAGTTTTGTATAGAATTTTCAGGTTTATGTGATCCTTTATTGTAAGAACTAATGTTAGAGATAGAGGCTACAAATTGTTTATTATTAAAATTAAAAAAAGAAAATTTTGTTCAATATCAATTCATTGAATTTAATAAATATTTTGTTTTTATTAATTCATAATTTTCAATTTTAAATAAATTTAAATTATTAAAAATAAAATTTTTTTTGTATCAAATTTTATTTTTAGAGTAAAAATAAGGAGCGTGAGATCATAAAGGTAAGTAGTTTTTTCTAGCTCTTGCTATTCTAATTAAATATGTTTCGGTTTCGTTTAAAACTTCATTATTGTTAGTATTAAAATTAAAAGGTTTAACGAAATAAGGCATACCGTGAATTGCGTATTTTGCTGAAGACGACGGTTGAACTTCGTAATAACCTCATTTAGAATATCAATCAAATCATAAATATCTAGAAGAATCGCTTTTATAAGCTAATAAAAAAGGGAAATCATAAAAATAAAAATTTGTAGAAGAGTTTAATGAATATAAATTATTTAAAAAAAATTTAAAATTATTTTTATAAAAATTATTTTTATTTTTTCCTAAAAATTTTTCGTAATTAGAACGGGGTGAGGTGAGATATTGTTGTTTAGAATAAGAATTACTTAAATCAGTAAGTCTAGAATAGGATCTATTTTCATCGAATTTGGTTCTAAATATTTTTTGAATTGAATTAAAAGTAACAATGGCGTTTTTTGTTGTGTTTCTTAAATTGATATCATTAGTACTTCGAGAATTTTTATTAATTTCTAAGTTTTCATTAAAAAGGTCAGAAAATGAAAATAAAGGTAACAAATTAGACTTAACTGTGATTTTTTCTTTAAAAATTTTAAATAAATCATTATTTTTAATATTTAAAATTGAGTTATCGAATTGTCAAAAAAATTCATCGAAATCTGATCTAAAATAATTCATCACTGTAGAATAAGAAATAGGGTAAAAAAAATTTTGATAAGAGTTGTTAACCGAAATTAATGAATTGTTAAATAAAGAAAAAAGATTTTTTCAAATATCATATCCATCTTCGTTGTCGAAAATATTTATTATAAAAAGATTAAAAGAATTTATATACAAATTTTTGTTGGAAGTTAACTCATTTATATTAAAAAAATCATCTTGAAAAAATGAATAATAAAACGAGTTTTGATTTTTATTTTTTAAAAATAAATTATTTGAAGATTTTCCAATAATTTCATTAAAAAAATATTTTTTATTTCAAATTTTATTATAAATATTAAAAATATTTAACGATTTTTCAAAATAAATTTCTTCAAAAAAGTCTTTTTTAAGGAATAAGTATTCATCGTACGTGTAGATAGAGTATATCGACTCTCATAAAGAGTCTTCGAACAATTCTAAAAATTGTAAATTTTTAAAATTATAGTCGTAATACAAAGGATTATTAGGTAAGTAAAAGTAATTAGTAATTAAATTTAAAAAATAGTTATTTTCTAATTTAGAAGATAAGCCGCTATTAGAAAAAAAAAAATTTCAATATATAGAAAGGATATGATTAGGCGTTGCTTCTTCTTTTCCTTGCAAAATAAAGGGTGATTCGTTTTGAATTTTTTTCAAAGAATCATAATTATAATAGCTAGTTTTTAAATTAGAAGATACTATAGGGGATGAAGGAAAGGAGAGAGTTGTTTTAGTATTCAATAATTTTAAGTTAGTAGTAAGGTTGGGTCAATTTAAATTATTTGTGTTAAAAAAAAAAAAACTATTTGTATTAAAACTATTTGTGCTAAAATTAATATTTTCTGTTAAAGTATTAGTTTTTTTAGAATAATTTAAAGTAGGTAAAGTTCCATTTATATTAACGAACGATTTAATAGTTTTATTTTGAAAAGAGGTGGATTGGTTTGTGGAAAAAAGGAAAAAATTTTTAAATATAAAATTTTTATTATTAAAAAATAAATTAGATTGGTATTTTTTTTTCATTAAGTTTAAATCGTTTAAAGAATAATTAAAGTTATTATTTTTATTGTTGATTTTTTTATTAAATAATTTAAAAATTGGATAATTAATTTTTTTTTTATCATTATCGTTATTAATCGAATCCAATAAAGACGTTTTGTTTAAAAATTTAAAAAAAAATTTATTAGAAGTTATGTTTTGGTTTTTATAAAAATTTAAATGTAATTTTATTAAATTAGACGTATTTGTGTTATCATAATTATTAGTAAAAAAATAATTAACGTTGAATAGGTTTGTTTTTATGTTTTTATTTGTATTTTTAAAATTTAAATTTAAATTATTTTTAAATAGCTTATAAATCGATTCGTTGTTTAAAAAAGTAGATTGATTAGGTAATAAAGATTTAGATGATAAAAAATTTTGTTGACGTTTTATTCCATATAACGAAGATTCAGAATAAAAATCATCATTTATATATAAATTTGTAAATTTTTTATATTTAAAAAAAAAATTGTTATTTGAAAAAAATAAACTAGAATTAAATATTTTTGAAAAAGTTTTAATTCTTTTAAAGATATTTGATTCATGCAAAGAAGTAGAACCTACATCATTAAAATTTAAAAAATTTATTAATTTTAAATTATCTAAAGGTAAAATTAGTAAGTGCGCGGGAGTTATTATATTATCAAAATTTTTATTTTGATAATATTTTCAAACGTTATTATAAGAAATATTTATGTCAGACGATTTGTTATATTTTAATGAATTTCCTATAAAAGACGAATAATTTTTTTTTATGTTGTAATTTAAATCAATGTCTTTGGGATAATAATACTCTCATCCTCATTGGTAAGCTCTTATACCTATAACTAGTTCAGTAGTTCCAAATCCATCATAATAATCGATAGCGTCTGTAGATTCATTTACAATAATAGACGTTGCTCAAGAAACAGGTACGCAGGCTGTTATTAAGTCTCCACACTTAGATCTACTAACACCTCTTGTTTCTCTACGAGGTTTTATTCTCATGTTGCATCATCTAATGGTTGAAACGAAGGTTATTGTAAAAAAAATTATCATAAAAATAAATACAAACCAAAGTCAGTATTGGTAAATTAAAATATGTGTAAATCAAAGGTCTGAGTGCATAAAAGAAGCAGCAGCGATGAAAGGTTCTGGGTAAAACAATTTTGTATTAGGGATTGAGTAGTGGTAAATTGTTTTTAAATTTTCTAAATTGTTATAAGAAAAGATATCTTCGGTTTGGTTAATGTAATTAATTATTTCAGTAGAAATCAAAAAAAAAATAAATTAAATAACAAATTTAAATAAGTTTATAAATTTTTTTCTTTTTATTTGTAAAGGTACAGGTCCGTAAAGATATTTTGATTTTAAGTCTTGTTTTTTTTTTAATAAAATTATATTATTTTTTCTAAATTGTAAAGAACCTCCATTTTTGCGATATATTTTAAATTTAGTTCTAATTATAAGTGCTCGACAAATGTCACCTTTTTTATTAAATTTAACTTTAAAGCCTTTATATTCAATTCTGGGAGGTTCTACTATTTTAGCAGTTCCCTTTATAAAAAATCCTATTTTAGTTATTTTTCGATTAAATCCTTTATATAATTGAAAAGCTTGGAGTCATCTAACATTAGTGTTGTCTGATACCGATAACCACGTTTCTTTAAAAATCATTTCAATTATTTAATTTTTTTTTTATTCAAGACCTCGCCCCCGCTGATGTGTTTTGCTGTTTGACGAAATTTTGATTTTTAATAAAAAAATTAGAATTGTTCTCAGATAACAAATTTAAATTTTTTATTTGTGGTAAGTTCAAATAATTAAATATTTTTTTTATTAAAAAAGATAAATTTATGGCAATAAATATTCCGTAAAATAGTGCTAAATTGATTAAAAAAAATTCGAAAGAATTATTATAAAAATAAATTTCTCTTAATAAATTTAATTCCGTTGTTTGATGTGAATTGTAAAATAAATAATAATTATATCATGAAACAAAAAAAAATCAAATTTTTTTTAATTGGTAATTGTAATTAGCGTTTTCTGCATTTGAAAAAAAAAAAGAAAAAAAAAGAAAGAAAAAGAAAAAAAAAGAAAAAAAAAGAAAAAAACGTTTAGATAACAAAATAAGAGATTTTTGATTTAGAAAATTTGAAAAATGTAATATAAAAATAAAAAAAATAAGACCAACACCTAAGTCGATAACTCATAGAAATCCTACGAATATATCGCCATCATCAAAAAGAGTAATTAAGCCAAAAATAATTAAATAAACTCCAGCTAAATATCATAAAGTAAGAATATTTATAGAATTTATAAAAAAAATTAATATAATCAGTGATAAAAGTTGTAAAAAAAAAAATTCGTTGATCATCTAGTAAACACTTTTGTTTAAAATTAAAAATTTTAAATTTTTTATTTTTTATTTTCGAAAAAAGTATAAGAAAGTAACACAGTTTCATAGGATTCGTAATTAATAAAATTTAATTTATTTAGTTTTAAATAAGAAGGTTTAAATAATCTAAATAAAGATGAAAATTTTTGTTTTAAATAGATTGATCTCGAAGTTTCGTATAAATAAAAATTTAATCTAGTATTAAAGCGATTTATTCCAAAAGTGTTTCTTGTAACAGCTCGAGCTTGTCTTAAGCTATCAAATATCATAACAAAGAATGCAATCAATCCAGCAACGTTTAACATGTGTCCGGCAGAAATTACGCTATGTCATCCACCAAAAGAAGAGGGGTAATCTAAAACTCTACGAGGCATTCCTGCATAACCCAATCAAAACATTGGTACGACTGTCATTAATTGACCGATTAAGTAATAAGAATAGTGAAGGTAGGCATATATTCGGCTATATTTAACACCAAAAATTGCTGGGAAATAAAAATAAAAAGCGCCGAAAGAAGCAAACATCGCTCCTCCAGCAAGCATTACGTGAAAGTGGCCGATTACGTAAAAAGTGTCATGGAACAGTACGTCCATACCTGTATGAGCGACACACATTCCACTAATACCGCCGGATACAAAAAAAAAAATAAATGTAAAAATAAAAAGTAATGGTAGTTCCATAACAAAAGAGCTGTTTACAGTTGTAACGCATCAGTGCATTATTTTAGTAGCTGCAGGTACTGATATCATAACAGTTAAAGTACTAAAAAGCATTCTAGTTGTGTGAGCTAAACCAACCATATACATGTGGTGTCCTCAAACAAAAAAACCTAAAAATGCGATTGTGTACATTGAATACATTAAACTTGCTCGAGCAGATACTCGTTTTCTAAAATAATAAGACAGTATTGTGTTAGTAAAACCAAAAGTAGGTATTATGATAATGTAAACTTCGGGGTGTCCAAAAAATCAAAACATATGTTGAAACAAGACAGTATCACCTCCTCCCGAATAGTCAAAAAAGGATGTTTGTCAGTGTCTATCCGATAATAACATTATGATACCTATAACTAACATAGGGTTAGCTAATATCATCATTCAGGATGAAACCATTATAGCTTCTGTAAAAAAAGCTCTGGCATCTCTCATTTTCCTATTATTAAGAGTTGATAAATATCTGTAAGTTACTAAAAAATTCGCTGAGCTTATTATAGAAGAGTTTAAAACTAGTAGTACGCCCATCAAACCTATATCAGTTTTACCTATAGCCGTAAATCGTGTTCTAGATGAAAAGGGGGTAATCATGGCTCAACCAGGTATTAAATCTTTTGCATTTCTTTCGATTGATCAAAAAACTCCGTCTTCGTTCAAGTATCTCTTAAAAAGAGTTTTTTGGTGTTTAGCTGCCAATAATTTACATCTTCAAGATTCTCGTGTAAATTTTATTTGTCTTCAGTTATTATAAATTCTTTGTTGCATTGAGCTAGTGTAAAACATTTTATTAAATTTAATGTTTAAGTTTTCGGAATTTATTCATTTGTCATTTATTGATTTTTTATTTTCAGTTAATAAATAAAAAAAATTATAAAAAGAATTTACAGGGTTATTTTTATTATTACTAAATTCTCTAATTTTAGAACTATTTATGTTAATTAAATTTTCTATTGTTTTTGTGAAATTTTCGAAATTTAAAAGAATCATTTCTTCTGTTTTAGGAGAAAAAATTCAAGAAGATACTTTTAAAGCACTTGTAGTATCTAAAATTGTTGAAAATAGATAGGAATATAAGTTTTTGTTTATATTTGGAAAGTAATCACCTGATTTAAAGTCGTATTTAAAAACAGGATCGGTAAATTTTAAGTTACGAGATTTTTCTGAATTTTCTTCTTCGTTGTATTTGATCAAAGTTGATAAGTTTATTTCAAAAAAATAATTTGAATAAAAGGTTAAAAAATTTTCGTTTTTTAATAAAATTAATTTTTGATGGGTGTAGTTTTTAAAATTTTTTTTTATAAAAAAAAAAAAATTATCTAATAAATCGAAATTAATTAAATTCAAAGAGTTAAGTAAATTTATTATTAAATTTTTTATAAAAAAAGAAATTAAATAAAAAAAAAAAATTAAATTAGCGATAAAAAAATTAAGGTTATTTGCGTAAGTAAAAATGTTTTTATAATCAAAATTATTTTCATTTTTATAAAAATAAAAATTTTCATGAATTAAATATTTTATTTCATAAAGGTTATAAATTAAATCAATAGGCAAAAATTTGTACGTGTTTAAAAAAAAAAGATTATAATTATTCGTAACGTAGCTGTATAAAATATCCACGTTTTTAAAATTTTTAAATAAATTAGAAATAAAAGTTAAATCAATTTGAGTAATATTTGATTTAAAAAAATAATTATTAATAAAAACGAGAGGGTAATTAATCATTAAAAATAAAACAAGGAGAGTGTTATCAATTAATGATATTTCTTTTAAGTTTTTTAATTCTTGGTTTTTAATTATTTGATTAATAAATTGATTATTTAACAATATTTGATGATGTAAATAATCTGTGTATATTTGATTAAAATTAAGTTTTAAATTTAATTTTTTTTCAATAAAAAAAATATATTTAAAAAAATTTGAATCAAATGTCGTTAGAAAAAAAAAAAAAATATTATTAAAAAGTATTGTTGAAAAACAAAAAAAAATATTAAAGTAAATTGCAAAAAATTCTGCAAAAGGTGTTAAAAAGTTTTTTAAAAAAAAAAAAGGATCAATTATAATAAGAAAATAATCGTTGAGTTCTTGTTTATAAAATCCAGAAGCATAAATCATATCTAAAATAAAATAGTATATTGTTGATTCTATGCGCATTCTCACTTTAAACATAAAAAACGAAATTTCAAAGTCTAAGTTATTAGTAAATAAAAAAACTTCTCTATCTTTTTGATCTAAGTTTAAAACAAATAAAAAATGATATAAATATCTAGTTTTGGGATTGTCTATTAAATAATATAAATTTTGATAATTTATATAAAAGTTTGTTATTTTTAAAATGTTAATAAATGAGTTAAAATAATCATTGATTACAAGTAATCAATTAATTGAAAAATCAAAACATATTATTGTATAAGAATAAATTAAGTTCGTTATTATATAGATTTTTTTATAAAAATTAAAAAACATGTCGATTGAAAAAGAAAAATATCTAATTTTAAAGAAGTTTTCTTTTAAAAAAAATCAATCTGAATTAAAAATTTTAAATAAAACGTCGTTTAAGTAAAAAAAAAAATTTATATTAGAAAAAAAATTTATATTGTAGTAAAAAAAATTTGTATTAGGAAAAAAAAAAAAATTATTTTTTTCAAAAGTAACTTCTTTTTGAAAAAGATTATTTTTTCTATTTTTAGATGTAAAATCTAAACCGTAGTTATAAATTAGATTAATATTGTTATTTATAACATTCGCATTATTTAATTTAAATCTATAACCCACGGTTGTGTTATTTAAAAAAGAATGGTGGTCTTTTGAATTAATTAAATCATTAAAAAATTTTCTTTTTAATATAGATTGAATTTCTCGTATGTTAAAACAATTCATTCTTTGATATCTACGGTCTATACAAACTAATTGACAAAGCATTAATAAACCTCCGGGTAAAAATCAAAAAGCGGCACTGTTTAATCTAGGAAAAGCTACGTCATGTACTCCCAATTGAGTAGGCAAAAGAAAATTTGCAAAAGCTCCAAATAAAAGGGGCATTATCATAAAAAAAACCATTATAACCCCATGTGCCGAGGCTAGGCTTAAATATTGAATACTATCACCTGCGAAAACGCCTACACCAGGGTAGGCAAATTCTAATCTAATTATAGTAGCCAGCACCATTCCGACTATTCCGGATAGTATTACAAATCAAAAATAGTTTATTGCTATTCTTTTATGGTTTGTTGTGTATATTCAATTATTTGTGTAGTAGTTTGTTCTAATTTTTAATCAAGAAATATAATCAAAGAGGACCGCCATTGATTGAGAAAAAAATTCTGTTTTATTATTTTTTTTATTTAGAAAAAAATTTAAAAAGTTTTTTTTAAATGTAGTAGATTCATTGAATGTTGAGCTAAAATTCATTTTAAAAAGGTAGAATAAAATTTCATTTTCATTTTTAATATTTTTAATTAAGTCTTTAAGGGACGGGTTCGTTAAGTTTTTAAAATTTTTATTAAAAAAATTTTTAAAATAAAAATTAAAAGAAAAAGAATCAAATTTTAAATCGTTATGTAAATTAAAGTTAATGCTATAAATAATTATTAATTTTTTAAAAAATATTAGTTTTTTTTTTTTAAACAAATCTCATTTATTTTTATTTTTATTTTCATTTAATTTTGTTATTATATAATTTTATTTTAAATCTATTGAAAAATTTTAAAAAATTTGAATCGTTATCGTTTAAATTAATCGATCTAGATATAACGTTTTGTATTAATAACAGAATTAGTCCAATCCCTAACTCAATAGCCGAGAAAATTAAAAAAAAAAAAGTAAGCGAAAGCACATTTAAATTATCAAATAAAAAACCTACTAAAAACGTTAAACCGTATAAAGTTATTCATAAAATTTCAGCCGTTAGTAATAGATGTAGTGAAGTGTTAGTGTTTATAAAAATGCTAAAAATAATTAATAAAAAAAAAAAAAAAATTAAATTTAAACTTTCTACCATCATTAAAAGAATATATCTAGTCTTATAGCCAAATCCGATGTTCTTTCGTTTATAAAAGATTCTTCAGCGGATTGTTTGAAAAATTTAAGATTAAGATACGCTCCTTTAGTTGAAAGAAGTTTAAAACTCGCTTTTACAATTTTATCATATTTTGCTGGTTTAAAAGCAAATTCTGGAAAGTTGTCACAGTATCATCAGTATATGTATATATATATGATTGAAACAGCTACAAAATTAACAATTAAAAAGGCAGCTACATGACTAAAATCCCATTTTCAAGCTAAAGCTTTTAATCTATTTTCTAATTTTAATTCATCGTCGTCCAAAGTGTCTTGTCTAATATAACGTATTTCAACTTCTTCTTTATAAGCCGGCATTTCGTCTAATCTATATTCTTTTATTTCAAATACAACTTTACCTAATTTTAATTTTCTTCTTTTTGTGGCCAATAAGTTAAAGTGGTATTTTAAAAAAATTATTGTTTTTTTTTTATCTTTTAATAAATGTTGATTGTTTATTATTTTGTAGAATAATTGTTCAAGATTCAAAAATTAAAAAATGTTAATTTTTAACCATTGTTATTATTTTAAAGTATTTTTATTAATTTTTTTATTAAAAGAATTAACATTTTGTTTATTAACAAAAAAATAAAAATCTTCTAAATAGGAGTTATTAACCGAGTGTACTTCAAAAATAATTAAATAACAAATATAAAAAGCCAAAGATAATCTTAAAATTTCTTCAAGAATAAAAAAAATAAAAGTTAGGAATTTACCTCAAATTATAAAATAAAGATAATAGATATCTATTAAAAATTCATTTTCATCTTCAAATGTGAAGGATCTATCATCGTTATTATCTGAATCTATATAAGAGAGTGAGTATAAAAAGAAAAAGGATTCCGATAAATACTCGTCGTCGTCAAAATCTCCTACAAAGATGTAATAAGAATCATAAAAGTCATCTAAGGCATCGTAAACATTCAATCTGAACAATAAAATAAAAAATCTTAAAAAAAGAGCAAAGGTGTTAATAAAATCTCTAAAAAATTGTTTAAAAACAAAAGATACATTTTTACCTTCAGAAACCGATGCCTCTAGAAAAGCAAAGTAATGTTGAGAGTATTTTGTTATTAATATCAGTATTAATAAACAAAAAAATAAAAAAAAATTAGTATTAAAAATTTCAATTAATTCTTCTTGGTCGTCGTCAAAGGTTGCGATTAACATCGTTCAGTATAAAAAAAAAAAAAAAAAAGCTTGGATAGTTATTTCTAATTGAGTTCGAGATTCTTTCGACATTGAGTTTAAGTAATAAAAAATTCTAATTCAATAAGATTCAACAGAATTATTTCATTTTAAAATTCTAAATATGTTTATAAAAAGAATTATTATTCAAGTAAAAATAAAAAATAAAAATAAAAATTCAATAAATTCAGAAATGGAAGAATTTAAAGAATCTTGAAAAGAATCAAATACTATAGCAGGTGTGTATGTTAGGACTTTATTGTATCAATAAATATTAACATAGTCCACTAATGCAAAAATTAATTCTGGAGAATAGTGTGTTAATAAAATTATCATATCTTGGTAATCAGAATAAAAAAAAAATTGAAAAAAAAAAAATTTATTATTAAAAGAATTTAGGATATCTCACATAAAAATTTCATATAATTTTCTTGAAAAAAATTTTTCTTTTTTTTCAGAAATTAACATTATATCAATAAATGATAATTTTGTGAAATAATCTAAAAAAAAGTGATTATTTTTAAAAAAAGGTGTTGAGAAAAATATATAAATCGAAAATTCATTTAAAACAAGATCAAAAGCGTTTTCTCAATTTAAAGAATTTTCTAATCATAGAATGTCGTTATCTAAATAAGATTCAATTCAGTTGTATTCATTTGTAAAGATCAAAAAAAAAAAAATTAATAAACTAATCAAGTTTTAAATCCCATGACTCCTGTAAAAGTTCTTACTAAATTAATTGTGTATAGTATTTTATTATTATAAGTTGCGTGGCTAGTCGATCCTGTTGTTTGTAGTAATGTCCGAGTTCTTGCATTTCCCGCTACACTTATTTTACCTTTTAATTGAAATTTTAAACCTTTCATTTTCAACATTGGAAAATTTGGTCAAAAAAAATATCTTAGTAAATATTGTAAATATCGAAAAAAAAATCTATGTTTTCAGAAGCTAATTTGATAAAGCATTCTTAATATTCAATTTGATAAAATGTATGGATCTTTCAATTTAAAGCAGAGATATAAAATTTGAATAGATTCTTGTAAAAAAAGTCTATGTCCTAAAACTTTTCTAAAAAAAGTTAGTTTTGTCGATCATTCAGCGCAACGTAGATTTTCTTCAAAGTCTAAATATGTGTTAATTTTTTGATTGTATTTAAAAGAAAATTTTTTACCGGATGAAAATTCTATAAATTTAGATATCGAATAATGAAATAAAAAAGGTGAATCCGATTGAAACTTATTTTGATTTCTCAATCATAATATTTTTTTTTTTATTTTTCATGTAAAAACTAAAGATAAGGGAAGTGTGTTTGATAGAATTTTTTTAGTGTTTGAATTGAAATTATTTTTATAATTTTTTTTTAAAAAAAAATTGTTTAAAAAGTAAAAAAATATGTTAAATTTATTAAAATTTGAGTTAAATTTAGGTATTTGTTTAAAAAAAATAGGATTTGAGAATAAAAAAAAAAATAAATCAATGTTATTAAAATTTTTAAAATAAAATTTTAAATTTTTTTTTTTATAAAAAAAATTTATTTGAGTATTTTTATTTTTTTTTAAAAAAAAATCTTTTTTTTTTTTATTTAAATAATCAAAAATAAAAAGATTTGATTTTTTTAATTTTTGATTTTTTTTTAAATTTTAAGTAATTTTTATAAAATTGTATATATTTATATACGTTTTTTTTATTTTTATTAATTTTTATAAAATTATATTCTAAAGAAAAATTATTTAAAAAAAAAAAAAAGTTAAATAAGTTTTTTTTTTTTTTTAATTTGCGTTTTTTATTTAAATAAAAAAAAATGTTATTTTTATCAAAATTATAAAGTTCTTTAGAGTCAATTTTTATTTTTTCAGTAATTTCGAAATCAAATTTATTTTCAATTTTGTATAATTTTTTATAAAATTTTGGTAGATAAGTTAATCTAAAATTTTTGTAATCATGTCTTTTTTTTATCATTTCTATTATTTGAAAATAGTTTTTCGCGTATTCAAAGGTTGTTTTTTTTTTATTAAAAAAAAAATTGTTTGTTTTTAAGAATAGTTTATAAAAAAAATTTTTTTTATTAGATAAAATATTT
>LASR02023604.1:0-19201 GCA_001272965.2 Paraurostyla sp. PUJRC_G6
ATTAATTCAAATTTTTTTAAAAAATAAAAATTTATATAGTAAATTTTGATTATTTAAATAATTTAAAAGTTTTAAAAAAAATAATTGAATTTGATAACTTGTATGAAAAATTAAAATAGGATAAGAAACTATAAAAGGATTAACTGTTGAAGGAGTTAAACCAATGGTAAAATAATAATGTTTTGAAAAATATAATAAATTTTTATAATGATTTAATACATCTGTTAAAACAAAAGTTTCAAAATTTAAATCTCTTAAATTTGAAAAAAAAAAATCCACAAAAGGAGAATTTTTTTTAAATTTGTACACGAAGAATGGAAAATAATATTTTCAAATTTTTATATCTCAATTATTAAAATTTCAATTTAAAGATAAAGTTAAATTTTTACAAAGAGCATTAGAAAATATAAGTAAACTGCAATCATAAAAAAAAATAGATGAGCATAAAGATATAGAATCGTTTAATCGAGAAATGAATCGAGGTACGTTTATTACATAAATATTACCTTTTTTGTAAAATAAATAAAACATATTAATGTAATGCGCTGGTTTAGCATCAGAAGTTGTTGATTTAACGTTAAAAAACATAAGTAAATAAATTAAAGAAAAATGTTTTATTTTATTTTTTAAAAAAAAGTTATTATAGTTAGTGTAATTTTTTTGTAAACTAAAGCTATGAGAATTTTTATCATTAAAGATGTTATTATATTCCAAGTGTCATTTATTGTTAAAATTTTTATCAAAAATATTATTAAAAAAATTATTATTAAAAAAATTATTTTTAAAAAAATTAAAATTTTTTTTTAAAAAAAAAAAAAAATTTTTTGAGTAATTTTCTAAAAAAATAAATATGTTAAATATATGAGGGTAAAATTT
Organism: Paraurostyla sp. PUJRC_G6; assembly: GCA_001272965.2. Lineage (NCBI taxonomy): Eukaryota > Ciliophora > Spirotrichea > Stichotrichida > Amphisiellidae > Paraurostyla > Paraurostyla sp. PUJRC_G6. Next base: position 877 of record LASR02023604.1, read on the forward strand.
TTGATTATCTAAATAATTTGTAAGTTTGCTATTATTTAAAAATAAATAAGGTTTAAATGTTTTTTTTATATTTTTTTTTTGGTTTTTTATAAAATCAGGATTTATAAAAAATTTTTTATAAAATTTTTTATATAAATAAAAAAAAGGTGTTTTTTTTATTTTTTCATTTTTAAAAAGTAAAGATAAGTTTTTTTTTTTTTTATTAATGTTATATTTAAGTTTATTTATATTAAGATTATCGATATTAAAATCAAATTGTTCCAGTGGTTTTAATGAAAAAAATTGAAAAAGATTTCCTGTTATTTTTTTTTTTTTATCATTTAAATTGTTTATAAAATTAAAAAAATTTAAAGGATTAAAAAAAAATATTAAGTTTGTTTTTTTTTTTATTTGATTAAATTTTTTTTTTTTTTTTAAAATATTATTTTTAAAAAATTTAAATTTTTTTAAATTAAATTTAAAAAATAAAGTTTTTTTTTTTTTTTCGTTAATTAATTGTTTAATGTTGTTAATAAAGTAATTTTTAACAAATATTTTTAGTTTTTCATTTTTATTTATATAAATAAAAAAAAAAAAAAAATTAATATTGTTTATTAAATTTAAGTAAAAAAATTTAAGATTTATTAAATTTTTGTCAGAATAAGGATAAGAATAATTTTTAATTAACAAGAATTCTTAAATTTAAAAAAAAATAAATATAAATAAGTATAAATTTAAAATCAAATGTTTTTTTTTTTTTTTATAATAAGCATTTTTAATTTAGGTTGTTTTTTTTTTAATTTATTTTTAAAAAATTCAGTTTTTAAATCTTTTAAACTTTTTGAATTTTTTAGATTTTTTAAATTTTTGAATTTTTTAGGTTTTTTTGTATTTATTTTTTTAACATTTTGAATAAAATTTTGAATATAATTGTTGCACTTATACGCATTTTTGGCATTAGATCAAGTGCGTTGTCCTCTGGAAGGTTTACCTAAAGCGTGACATCTACCTCTGAAAGTTTTAATTAAGTATAATCGAATATGATTAAATCGAATAATTTCAAAAATATTATAGTTAATTGTTAAAATTTTTGATAAATAAATATTAATTGTTTTTCTTTTTCCTAATTTATAAAGTTTAGAGAGTAAGGTTTCGTTATGTTTTAATAAAAAATAATGTTGAGCTTCGAATCTTTTTATGAATTGATCTATAGATTTTTTAGAAATTCCAGGTTTATCGTCAAAAAATTCAAAAAAAGTAACTTGGAAAGGTTGTGTTTTACCTCCATATAAAAAACTTCTCGATCAGTAAATTTTTAATAATTGTTCAAATTTCAAATTTTATTTTTTCAATTTTTTTTTTTTTTTTAATTGTTTAGCTTTATAAAGGGCCATTTTTCTATTTCAAGTGAATTCGCCAAATTTAAAACCAACCATTCATTTATTAGAGATACGCTCATTTCACCTCTTACCCGAGTAAGTTGAAAAATAAGAATTATTAAAAGTTTTAGGTAAAACTGAGCAACGAGAGTATACTAGTTTTTCTGCTAATTTAAAAACAAAACTTTTTTTTATTAAGAAAATTTTTCTTCAAATAGCCGGAGCGCAGAAAATAAAGTTATTGTTTTGAGTTTTTTGAATTTTTTTGTTTTTATTTAATTTTTTTGTAAAGTTCATATTTAAAATTTTTGGTTAATAGTTTATTTAAATTTAGTAGTTTTTCCTCAAGGAGTTCTTTGGTATCGAACTGATTTAGTTCTACCTCCGTGAGGGTGATCTACAGCGTTCATAGCCACTCCTCTAACTATAGGTTTTAATCCAAACGTTCTCCAGTATCCAGCCTTTCCATTATAATATTTTTTATGATTAGATAACAAAATTTGACCAAAAAGGGCGTGGGCATAGTAAGAAAAAATTTTTTTTAGTTTAGATGGTAGAATTAAAACTGATGAGTGGGTTTTTTCATCAAAACTCAATATCCTGCATTTAGTACCCGGACTTCTTGAGTATTTTGATCCGGAATTAGGTAATAATTCAACACAAGATATGTATGATAATTTTTTAATTTTACAGAGCATAGAGTAATATGTAGGAATAACTACTTTTTTAATAGTTTTTTTTTTTTTTTTAAAATTAATTAATGAAAATAATTTATGATTTTCTGTTGTTAAAAAATACGTAACGTACCCATTATTAAAAAAAATTAAAGACGCTACTTTATTTTTAAAAGGAATAAAAGAGAAAGCTGCCATTATTCCAGGTTTTGTATAATTTAATTTATAATTTATTTTTATAGATTTATTTTTTCGTAAAATAGATGTTTTAGTTCTGATAACTCGTAAGCCCGTATCGTTTCTACCGGATTTATTTTTTACTTTTAAAGATAAAAAATGAAATTTGTGTTTAATGTTAAAAAAAGAGCCATACGTTGTAAGTTTTCTAGAAGCTGAGGAGGTAAAGGTTTTTTCATAAAAAACAAAATCGCTATCTAATAACAAAAATAATTAACTTAAAAATTTATAATTTAAAATAAATATTTTTAAATATTCATAAAAAAAATTAAAATTAAAATTTTATAAATTTTTTTAAAATTTAAAAATAATTTAAAATTAAAAAAATTAAAAATTTTATTTATATTAAACAAGGATACATCGAAGTTAGGGTTAAAAGGGTACAAAACATCATCATATTCGTTATAAGATGGGAACGCTAAATCGCTTGTTTGTATTTGTTTATTGTCAATACATCAAGCTTTTGATTTAATAGCTCCATTGTAAGGCATGTGTATAGTTAATATGTTTTTATTTGATAATTTTGAAAAAAATAAAAGAATTTTTTTAGAAAAATTTAAAAAAAAAAAATTTCAAGTAAAATATATATTTATATTTTTATTAATAATAAAATTAGCATTTAAAAATAAAAAATTATTAATAGAAATATTATTAAAATAAGTTAATTTGATGGTGTGTTTATTAAAGAAGTAATCAATCGATCAGAATCTAAAAATATTGTGTAATAAAAAAAAATTTGTTGAATGTTTTAATTTATTAAAAGATTTTCTTCTAGTTTTTGAATATTTTTTATGAAATCTTTTTATCATAGTTTTTCGTTTTAAATGTCTATATTTAAAACGTTTTATTAAGAAAAAGCTTTTAGTTTTATTTGTGTTAATATTATTTATATGTGATCACCTCCGTACCATTCGTTAGAAACATTTAATTCTGATAGAATAAACCCGATTTTTCCTTGAAGTTGTATAAGTCCGAATAATAAAGCTTCGGCAGTTGGGGGGCATCCAGGAACATATATGTCGACTGGTATTATTCGATCGCAACCACGTACCACTGAATAAGAGTAATGATAATAACCTCCGCCATTAGCGCAGCTGCCCATAGATAATATTCATCTAGGGTCTGGCATTTGTTCATAAAGTTTTCTAAGAACGGGTGCCATTTTATTTGTTAAAGTACCGGCAACAATTATTAAATCAGAATGTCTAGGAGATGCTCTAAAAAGTATACCAAATCGATCCATGTCGTAACGACTTACCGCAGCGTGCATCATTTCTACAGCGCAGCAAGCTAATCCAAAGGTTAAAGGTCAGAGAGAACCTGATCTTGCTCAAGAAATGATAGAAGAGGATTTTGAAGATATTCATTCAAGTTTCAAAGTTTAATTTTATTTTTTTTTTTATTTTAAACCTAATTGTTTTCTAGTAGATTTTTTTATGTATCTTGTAAAACCGTCGGGTCTGGAAACTCCATAAACAGATCTTCTTTTTTTTTTAAATATTACCGGAGAGAAATCGAAGACACCTCTAATTATAGTATAACCTACCCCAGGTAAGTCGTTCGCCCTTCCTCCGTTAACCAAGACTCTATTATAACGTGAGCATGTATAACCTATTCCAGGTACTCTTGTTGTTACATTATATTCGTTTGTTAATTTAATTTTAGCAGTTTGTCTAGAAGCTGAGTTAGGTTTTTTAGGACTCATTGTAACCATTTTTGTAACAGTTCCTTTTACTTGAGGTCTTTTTTGTAAAGCTGGGGTTCGAGAGAAACCTTTTCTTTTATATATTTTTCTTCTTTTTGCGGATTGTTTTAATGTTGCCAGATAAACACTTTATTTGTTTTTTAATTTTTAATTAATTTTATATTTTAATTGCTAGGAGAATTAAAATATAAAAGATTGTCATGTTAATCCCAATCAAAACATTAAAACAATTAATCCTCAATAAATAATAATTTCTTTTTTGTTGAGATCTAAAGGAATTTTATTGTTGAATTGTGTTGAGTATCCAAACATGACATTCATTCAAGTTTTAAAAAAAAAAGTTGGTACTATTAAATAAAGTATTATTAAAAAAAAAATGGATAATAAGGGAAATAAATCAAAAAAAAAACTAAAAAACAAAAATTCTGCAATAAAAAAAATAGAACCAGGAAATCCTAAAAATATTAATGTATTCGTTAAGATTGTTAAAAATAATTTAGGAGTTAAAAAATTTAATCCAGTTATTTCTGTAATTAGTCTAGTTTTAAATCTTCTATTAATAGCATCTACTAATAAAAAAGAATTTGTTGAGAGTAAAGCGTGACTTATTAACATACAAAAACTTGATAAGATTAAAGGGGATTGTCCACTTATTATGCAAATTGTTAATCAGTGCATTTCTACAACTGTTGAGTAAGCGACAAGTTTTTTTAAATCTATTTGATAAAATAGTTTAAAAGAAGCATCTACTATTCCTATCGTTAAGAATGGGTAAATGTAATAAAAAGTTGGTTCTAGCTGAATTGTAAATAAACATTTCATTAATCCAAAAAATGCAAATTTAACTAGAACTCCACTTAAGAAAATTGAAAAATTAGTAGAAGCTTCTACGTGAGCTTTAGGTAATCAACCGTAAAAAGGTCATAGCGGTAATTTAACTCCAAACCCTATGATTCATAAAATAAAGAAAAAATTTACTTCAAAATTAGAAAATTGATAATTAGAAATAATTCAAAAAGACGATGATTGACATATTAAAAATAAATATAAAAAACTTAAAATTAAAAAAAGGGCACCGAATTGTGTTCAAAAAAACATTAAGTAAGCAGCTTCTACGCATCTACGTGTTTTTGCAAATTTAAATAAAATAAAAAAAGAAGGAATTAAAAGCATTTCGTACGATAAAAAAAACAAAATTAACGAATCTGTTAAAAATAAAGTATATCCGAAAATTAAAATAATAAAACAATAAGTTAAAAAAGATATTAATTCATTTTTATTGTATGTTAAGCAAAAAAAAATCGAAAGCATTGTTATTAATAAAAATATGTAAAAAAATGGAAAGTAAAATATATTTATTAAATTTAAATTTAAAAAATTAATATAAGTGAAAGAGTGATTTTCAAAAAATAAAAAATTAAAAAAATTATCGAAGATTGAGTATAAAGAAAAAAACGAAATAAAATAAAAAAATAGAAAAAAAAAAAGAGTTATTTTAATTAAATAATTATAATAAGAAAATTTAAAAAAAGAAGAAATGGATAAAATTTTAAAAAAAAATAAAAAAAAAAAAAAAGAAATTAAATCTAATTTAAATGTTAAATTATTGTAAAAATAATTAAACGTATATTTTAAATTTATTAAAAAAATAAAAGATAAAAATGCAAAAAAATAAATAAAAAAATTAATAGTATGCGAAATTTGAGAAGAAAAATTATTAATAAAAAAAGGAGTGTTGTTAGAAAAATTAAAAAAAAAATTACTATTTATAAAATCTGATAAATTTGAAAAATTGAATAAAATTAATAAAAAAAATTCTCCAAAAAAATTAAAAAAAATTCAGAAAAAAAAAAGAATATATATGGTTGTTCGACAAGTAATAATAGTAAATTGGTAACGGTGTAACAATAAAAAATTAATGTTTAAATTTTTTTTTTTTAAAAGTAAAAAAACATTGTTTATGTTATTAAAATTTCAAAAAAGTTTGTAAGTATTTAAAACTCCTTTTTTAATTTCGAAAGCAACATTAAAAATCAATAAAAACATATAAATAGGAGTAAAAAAAAAACTAACCAATCAGCAAGCTCTAATAAAGTAAGTAAAGAAGTCATCTTTAAAAAGTTGAAATAATAAAAATTCTTTACCACAAAAACCAGCACTGTAGGGTAAGCCAGCTAAGTTAAAACAAACACCAAAAAGTAAAATAACTATATCAAAAGAATATAAATATACTCCCCCCATTTGTCGTAAATCGGTATTTCCATTAAAAAAATGAACAATGTATCCAACTAAGATAAATAAAAAGGCTTTATTTAAAGCATGAATGATTAAATAAAGTAAAACCTCCTCGTAACAACAAAAACCACAACCGCAAACTAAATAACCAATTTGACTTATCGTAGAATAAGCGACCAGTTTTTTAATATCATTTTGAAATATAGCAGTTATAGAACTAAAGGCCAAAGTTATTGCGCCCAGTAGTGCCAAATAGTAGTTAATTAAAATTGTAAATTCAAAAAGAATAGAAAATCTAATAATAAGGAAAATTCCTGCTATAACTAAAGTTGAGGAGTGGATTAAGGCCGAGGCTGGGGTAGGAGCTTCCATAGCGTCCGGTAATCACACGTGAGAAAAAAATTGAGCGGCTTTTATAACTCCAGAAGTGCTCAATAAAAAAGAAAAAAAAGTTAAAAAATGAAAAGCAAAATTTCCTATAAATAAATAATGAAAAGTTAAAAATGGAATCTGCAAAAATATTAAAGATAAATCAGTTGTATTAAAAATTAAAATACTTAAAATAAAAGAAAAAAACATAAACATATCGCTAATTCTAGAAAAAATAAAAGTTTTTAAAGCAGCTTTTATTGTATAAATTCTAATTGAATAAAAATTAACGAGTAAGAAAGAAAACAAGCCGATGCACTCTCAAAAAAAAATTATTAAAAAAAAATCATATGAAAAAAAAAGAAAAATAACACTAGTTGCAAATAAGTTTAATAAATAGAGTAATCTGTTTATAAAAGCATCTCTGTACATATATTCAACACCGAAATATAAAGCTAGACTTGTTAAAATTAAGACTAAAAGAGAGCAAACTAAAGATAGTATATCTATACAAAAAATTAAATGCGAATCAATTAAATCTAAACAAAAAAACCAACGACCTAAGTCAAAATAATAATAATTACCGTTAGTTAACAAAAAAAAAATTTCATTTAAACAAAAAAAAATACAAATAAAAAAAATAAATATTGAGCTATAGAAGGTGCCTACAGGCCCTATTCATTTTTTGAAAAGAAAAATAAAAACACAATGCAATATTAATAATATAGGGAAAAAAGTCATTAAATTAAAAAAAAAAATCAATTTTAGAAGCAAAACCACTTTAGTGTTCTAAAAAATTTATTAATTTTATTACATTTTTTATTTGAAAAATATTTAAAAATTAAAAGATTTAAATAAAAAAAGTGAAATATTTAAAATCTTTATAAAATTGATTATCGAAGTTGTAATTAGAAAAAAGTGAGAAATAGTTAATTATATTTTTTGTATTAAAGTAAAATTTTTTTGTATATAAAAAAAAAAAAAAATGTTTTTTTTTTTTATTATCGATGAAGTAATTAAAATAATTAAAATTATTTTTATAAGATGTAGAAGATGATGTTAAATCTAATAAATATAAAAAGTTGTTTTTATTAAAAAGATCTTCATCGTTTAATAATAAAGAAAATTCTTCAATTTTAAATTTATTTTTTAAATTAAAAGTTAATTTAGACTTATCGTAAAAATTAAAATTTTCAATAATTAAAAAATTTGAATTAAAAAAAAAAGAATTATTTAAATAATTTTGAATTAAAAAAAAGTTATTTAAATCATTTAAATTATTTTCTTCAAAAATTTTTTCTTTTTTAATAAAATTAAAGTGTTTTATTTTTATTTGATTATTAGACAAAGTATTAAAAAAAAAAAATTTTTTAAAAAATCAAAAATAGCTATTTTCGTAATTTTTAAGAAAATTATATGAGTTAGATTCGTTAAAATTATTTAAATAAGAAAATTTATTAGTAAGGTTATCAATTTTATTAATTTGAAATAAATTTGAATAAAAAATATTAAAAAAAGAATAATATAAATTTTCAATTTTATAATTTGAAAGATGTTCAGAATTTCATAAATTTTTTTTAAAAAAGAATTTATTATAAAAATTAAAAGTTAATAATTTTTTTGTTAAAGTTATTTTATGAGAATTTTTAATAAATTTTCTATGTAAAATTGAATATTTATAAAGTCAACGATTTCATTTTGAAAATAAGTTTTGGTTTATTAAAAGATTGTTAAAATTTAAAAATTCAGAATATTCGGAAATAAATAAATTTAAAATTGTTTGATTTAAGTTTGAAAAATAGAAAAAATTATTTTTATAAAGCAAAAGATTTTTATTGTTTTTAATTTCTAAATTAAAATTATATAAATTTCAATTTTTAAAATTGTTATTTTTTTTTAAATTTTTTTCATTAAAATAATTTTTTTTTAAATTAATAATATTTCAAAATAAGTATTTTGAGAATTTGTTAATTAACGAGTTATTATTAAAAAAAAAGAAATTAATTTTTGACGTTTCAGAAATTTTATTTTTAATAAAAAAAATATTATTATTTTTATTAATTAAATTAAAAGAAAAAACGTTTTTATATAAATTAATAAAAAAAGAAAAATTTGAATTTCAAAATTTTTTATTTTCATTATCATCAAACAATTTGTCTATTAAATCTAATTCGTCAGGTAAGTAATCAAAAGTATATAATTCGTTAGTTTGATTAATTAATCAAGAGTAGGTAATTCAGTTTAAATCAAAATTTGTTAGATTAATGTTTTTTTCAATTTTAAATTTATTTTTAGTTTTTTTTTTATTAATTGTTTTAAAATTAAAAAAAAAATTTAAATAAATTAAATTAAAAAAATAAGAAAAAAGATACGCTGTGAAAAATAAAAAAAAAGATAAATAATAATCGAAGGAATCTAAATTAATTCAAAATAAAAAAGATAACTCGTTAGAAAAGTATATTTGTAAATAATTTTTTTTATTAAAAATTAAAATTAAAAATAAAAATAAAAAAATAAAAATAAATATTTTTTTTTTAAAAAAAAATTTAAAATTAATTTTAATATTATAAGTTTGAAAAATTTTTCATTTACTATTTTTAAAAATTAAACCAAAATTTGTCATAATTCTTTTATTTTTAGAATCTTTTTCTAAAAAGAGTCTATTTTTAAACAAAAAAGAAGAAGGTAACGTTTTATATCTAATTCAATTATAAAGTCGCTGAAAAAGCAATCTAATTTAAATTTTAAAAAATGAAATGAAAAATAGGATAAATAAATAAAAGAATAAAAACAAATTATCAATAAAATGAGAATATATTTTTAAATAAAGTCAGGAAAAATCGATGTTTAAATTATAAAAGAAAAAAAAATTTATATTAGAAAAAAAAATAAAAAAATTAGTGTTAATATTATTTAAAAATAAATTTTTAAAAAAATAAAAAGATATGATAGAATTAATTGAAAAAAAAGTATTTTCGAAATTAATGAAAATTTTATTTAATTCAAAAGTTCTGAAAGAATAAAATAAAAAAAAATTATTTGAAAAAATGTTAGTAAATTTATTTGAAAGAAAAAAATAAGAAAAATATGAATTATTTTCTAAAAAAGAAGAATATAAAAAAATATAAAAAAAAAAATGGATAAAATTAACCACATTGGACGGAAAAAAAAAAAAAAAAAAAAAAATAAAAAAATAATTAAAAAATTTTTTTTTAAAGTATTGGAAAGGTTTTTGTTTGTTGAATTTATAAAAATAAAACCTAAATTAAAAGAAAAAATAAATATTTCAATATTTAATAAACAAATAGAAATAATAGTTATAATACTCTAATATTATAACTAATACTTCTATTTGTTTTTAAAAAAAATCTTGAGATACGGGTATTTTAATTTAATTAAATTAAAAGTAAAACCGGTTTTAAAATTTCAGATATTAGTATATAATCTTTTAAATTTAATTTTAATTTTAAATGAACTTTAGTATTTTCTTCAAAAATTGAATCAGTGTAAAAATCATTTAAAATTTTTTCAAATTCTTCAGATGAACTGATTTTTTGATCATCAATTAATAAAATCATTTCTTCTTCAATTAATGGATAATTGTTGAAATCTTGTATTGAGTTATCTATTAATTGATTTAAGCTATCGTAAGGATTTTGTTCAAAGAGTTCATTTTTTATGGATGAGAAAAAAACATAACCCCATCTTATCCATTTTAAAGAAATGAGCAAATTTATCGACAAATCATTAAGTTTTAAATAGTAATTTGATACAGGATGATTAATTTTGATTTCTACTATGTCTAATTTCTCTAGAAACATAAATTGGTAACGATTATCAAAAGGTATTATTTCCATAGTTATATACACTGGGGTAGTATACTCATAGTATACATATTAATTTAAATCATTATTTATAGATTCTATAAATTCTATAATTAATTTGCTCGGTGTATTTAAAAGTGTATGAGAATAAGCATTAGTTCTTAGATCGTTAATAAGTCGGTTATTTTTAGGAAATCCGTTTTGAAATAATATTTTTTTCAGATTGATATTTGTAATTTTCTTTATCTAAATCAAAGAAAGGTAGGTGATTAAATTTAATAGAATTTATTTCGTAAATAGGTACTCATATATGATGAGGAAATTTTTGAATATTATATACATTTGGTGTTATAATACTTGCGGGGTTTTTAGCTGTTTCTAAAATTACAGAAAGTATTGGTGAATCAATTTTTTGCAAATCTTGAATTTTTGTGGAAATTCTGGATGTAGCGTGTATGCTATTTTTTTTTTTCAATATACGCGTAATAGAGGGTGTAAATAATTTTATTATTGCTATCCTTAGTTATTATTTTATCAAGCTTAACATAAGCTTGATTTTTTTTTTCGTAATCGTTAAAATTTTTTTGAGCAAATTGTAAATCTTTAACAGTACTGTATACACGTTGTTTATCTATATTTTTGTTTTTACAACCCATCTCAGTTAAAAGTTTACCAATAGTACGAGAATTTAGATAAATTTTATTATTAAAAACTTCTATTTTAGAATTTTTTAACTTATAATATAAGTCTGTGTAATAAATTTCTAAACCTTCTCTAAAAGAGAATTTATTTATTATAAAAAAATAATAAAATAATTCCAAAAATTTATAAGACAATGCAAAAATGAAAACAAATAAAGCAAATAAAATATTTTTAAATTTAAATCTTTTTTTAGATAAAATTAAATAAATTTTAGAAAAGGCTTTTAATCTTGAAATTTCAACTCATATTTGAATTAAATTTAATTCAGAAATATCTAAACGCTTTACAGATATTTCCAAATATGAATTGAAATATAAATAAATTTTATTAAATATGATAAATAAATACGCGTATTCTCACGCAAAAATGAGTATAATAAATAAACTTATTGTAGGTTTAAAATAAATTATTAAACAAGGAAAAAGAAAAAATAAAAATTTTTTAATTTTCAATACATACACTGGGGTAAAATTTTAATTATAAAATTATAAAAATTGAATAAATTGATTTTTTTTTACTCATATTTATTTTTAAATCGTAAAATCCACTATTCATTAAGTCATTTAAAAGAGATACCATATAAGTAATATTTAAAATATCTATAGAAAAACAGTCGTGTATTGATCACATTTTTGTAATTAATATATATTTACGAGCTAATAGAGCGTCTTGCGAATGAACAAAATTAGCTCGTATAGATGTTTAAAATTGATTGTTATCAAAAAAACCAGTAATGTTTCTATTTTGCATAGTATGTCTTTTTTTTCAATATATATCTCAGATTGAGTTATTTCTATATCAAAACAAGAATAATCAACTTCAGTAAAATCAGGATTTACTATACTTTTTAGATCATTTTTTAAAAAAAAATTTGTAATCGAACTTGAACTTTGAGCAAAGAGAGGGTTTTCATTAGAAATATAATTAAAAAATTTTTCTCAAATTAACGTAATTGCTTCTTTTTTTTCGTTTGTGAAATTTTCTAAATTTAAATCTAAGGTAAAGAAAAAAACAATTTTTTATACCCAGCACCATAAGATTCAGTCATAAGAACTTTTTTTAATCTTTTTCTTGAAAAAATTTCAAAATATTTTGATTTAGTTAACATTAGACCAAATTGAGTGTATAAATTTTTTGTAATTTTATCACAATTTTTTTTAAAAAAATCTTTTATTAAAAAAGAATAAGGATCGTATCATGTATCTTTACTATCTAAATTACAAATTTGGTAGGAGTTGTCGCCCCCAGCCAGGATTGATTCGTTAAAATAAATGGGCTTGACGGGATTTGAACCCGCGACCGTCAGATTAAAAGTCTGCTGCTCTACCAATTAAGCTACAAACCCTTGTAATAATTTTGAATATAAGAAATAGATTTTATGTGTTTTATAACTCCAAAATTCACACTCCTATCATTATAAAAACATTAAAAATTTATTATCTTTAAAAAATCTATAAGAAAAATTAAAGGAAGAGCTTCTCACTTTAAATTATTTCAGTAATTATCTCGTCTTAATTTAGCTTAACGACTTACTTTATAAAAATAATCGTCGAACCATTGATTAATTCACCTCGGTCCTCTCGTACTGGAGCAAAGATCCAAAATTTTTCTATTTAACAGCAGATAGGGACCGAACTGTCTCACGACGTTCTAAACCCAGCTCACGTACCACTTTAACGGTAGAACAGACCGACCCTTGGAAGATTGTTCTCAACCAGGATGTGATGAGCCGACATCGAGGTGCCAACCAGCTCCGTCGATGGGAACTCTTGGGAGCTATCAGCCTGTTATCCCTAGCGTACCTTTTATCCGTTAATCGATGTCTTTATCAAGAAAATACATCGGGTCACTATAACAAACAAGTTAATGTTCTTTAAAAACTTGTAAGTTTTTAAATCAAATTTAATTTTATTTATTGTAATAATCATGCGATAAGCACATTTAACTAAATTTTTGTTCACCCCCGTTACTTTTTAGGAGGCCACCGCCCCAGCGAAACTAGCATCCTTTCAATATAAAAAATGTACATATAAAAAATATGTTTATTATTTTAGTTTTTATTAATAAATAAAGATTAATACATATGGTTTAACGAAAAATCTTCCATATAGTATCAAAAGTTTAAGTTAATAAAAGGTTCTAGTAAAGGTGCATAGGGTCTCTCCGTCCCGCTGTACTTTTGAGGCATTTTCACCTAAAATTCAATTTCACTGGAATATAATTGGAGACAGTAGGGCAGTCGTTACGCCATTCATGCGGGACAGAACTTACCTGTCAAGGAATTTCGCTACCTTCGGACCGTCAGGGTTACAGCCGCCGTTTACTGGGACTTAAACTAATAAGCTTTACTTATGGTTTTTTATCTTGCAGCACTGGGCAGGCGTCAGACTCTATACATGGTTATTAAATTTAGCAGAGTCCTGTGTTTTTATTAAACAGTCGCTACCCTCTCTTTTAAGTTACTAAATTAATAGTCCTCCTTGTCCCAAAGTTACGGAGTTATTTTGCCGAGTTCCTTCAACTATATTTATCCATCGTCTTTGTATATTCTACTCGTCCACTAGTGTCAGTTTTTATACGAGACCCCACCGAATTAATTTATTTCTAGTTTTTATTTTTAGTTTAATCGAGTTAACTGGCTTCTTTCTCGTGAGTAAATAAACTAAAACAAAAAGTCTTAATAATATGGTACTCTTTGAACAAAACGATATTTATCTTTTTCTAAGAGCGCGTTTTAACATTCAAGCTAACCCTAAGAATGAAACTTTAGGACATTCGACGATAACTTATTTGAAGTTATTTACGTTACTCATGCTAGCATAATTGATATTGATTTTTCTAAAAAATTTTACAATTTTTCTTCATAAAAATACAAAACACTCTGTTACCAAGTTTAAAACTTTTGGAATTTCGGCTAATAATTTGAATATCTCTATATTATCGAAAGATCATTAATGTACACATAAAATCGGCGTGTTTAACAAAATTGGTGAGCTGTTACGCTTTCTTTAGTGAATGGTTGCTTCCGGTCCTATCCCCCAACTCGTATTTTAATTTTCCTTCTTTTGACTTAATTATTATTTAATGCCTTAATTTCCAATCTGGGCTGTTTCCCTTTCGACATATCACCTTTGCGCGATTACGTCTGAGTTGATATATTTATTGATCTCTATTCATAGCTTTTCTGAACATTACGAACTTAGAAATGTTTTGTTCAAAAATATCTTTACCTTAAACCAATAATCATATCACCATTACTTAGATAATTTTCACAGAGAACCAGCTATCACTAATCTTGATTAGCCTTTCACCCCTAATTACAAGTCATCTCAGAATTTTGCAACATTCACGAGTTCGGCCCTAACCGGCCTGCTCATAATTAGATCGATTAGCTTCGGGTCTAATAAAAGTAACTTTTATATATTTTCATTACGCCTATTAAAAAATTAAGCTTGCTACTTTTATTAACTCGCTAGCCCATTATGCAAAAGGTACGTTATAGCTTAAGCATTAACAGATTTAACATTAAGTTTCAGGAACTATTTCACTTTTTTTATTTAAAATCTTTTCACCTTTCACTCACATTACTTTTCTCTATAACCGTTAAGTAATTTAACTTTAAAAATTGATTTTTTTTTATTCAACCACGTAATTACATTCCGCAATTTACTTAAAAACACTATTAATAGATCATTATTTAAAAAAAATAATTAACATTATTTTAATTTTATTAAATTTAACTAATTTGAAATTAGCATTATATAAATAAAAAATTTTATTCAAAATATTAAAAAAATATTTTAATAAATTTTATATTATGTCTTAGTTTTTTAATTTATGCGATATTTTTAATTTTTCAAAAATAAAATGTAGAACTATACTTCTATACTACTTATTTAAATCACAACAACAAACAATATTTTAAAAAAAAATTATTTTAAATCATAATTGTTTAATTTAATTTCAAAAAATAAACTACCACCGATCAACAATATTTATGTAAAAATTTAAATTACTTTCATTTTAAAGTAAAGAAAGGGGTGTGAAAACATTAATTTATTCGTTGATATTATGTTTATTTATTTCTGAAAATTTATCAATTTTCGAAAGCTTATCATCTTCAAGACGATGACTAACATTAGAAATATTTGAGCGTGGGTAATATTTTTGTTCCATTTTTGTGTCATTAAATCGATAATTTCGATAATCCGTATTGAATTTATTTTAATTCTCGTTGTCGAATTCATCTTCAAATGCAAGCCGTTTTACTTCATTTTATTGGTTTATTAATGGATTAGTTTGAGTTTGAATTTATTCGAATTGATTATTTTTAATTAAGTATCAATGGTGAACGTTATAATTATAACAATTTTAAACGAAGCCCTTAAAAGATTTAATTTTTTAAAAAAAAAAATTAAATCTTTTAAGGAGTTGTATTACAACCATAATTTATAAATATCAATGAGGTTTTTCTATAAGTTCGATTGCGGAGTGGCTTTCTTCAGCACATTTTAAAGAATTAAGTATAATTTCGTTTATATAGTTATCATCGACTATGTCACATTTATTAAGTGTTTCGATTAAATCATATTTACTTTGTTCCAATTCTTTAATATAATTTAAATATTTAGGAGATAACGATCTAGAATCATAACTACCAAGAAAAACTGCTCCAAATATTTGATTAGAAAAAGTAACTTTTATTTCTTTTTTAATTTGATTTAAATCATCTGCAGAATAAGGTAACAAAGTGCTTTTTTTGTATAATCCGTTATATTTATCTATAAGAGGTATTTTATTATAAAAATTATTTTTATTTGCGTTATTTCAAGATGTTTGAAGGCCATATTCTTTGGATGAATTACAAGCCTCTAAATAAAATAAATGCGCCATATTAGAATTTTTTTGTTCTTTTTTATTTAAAAAAATTGCAACGTACGCTGTAGTAGTTTCATTATTTTGCGTCAAAGATTCTATAAATTTATCAATTTTTGAGTTGACCTCCGGTCATGCTTTTGAATTAGCAGAATCGATTGTTTTTTTTAAATTTTCGTAATGTTTAGAATTTTTAAAATTCTTCAATCCGTTTAATTTTCATTTTTTCCCCATTCGAACTATAATTCTATCGTCAAAGGGATTAATAAAATTTTTAATTAAATAATTTTCTAAATCACCGTTTTTATTTAATTTAAATAAATGAAATAAAAGTTTTAACATTAAAACACTTATTCCAATAAAAGACATAAATATTCTTAAAATTAAACTTTTAATTTTTATGTTTTTTATAAAAAATCACTTACCATCTTTTATTCTTTTATAAGTGATATCGAAAACTAAATTTGTGTAAATACAATAAAGTATTTTTCCTATAGAAATTTCGCCAGGTATTTCATTTAATGAAAGAGGTTTAAGTGAATAATTTGTAAATCTTTTACCGTTGTTAAAAACAATTTCATTTAAAATTGTTAATGATTGGTAATTAGCTAAAATAAAAATAAAAATAAAAATAAAAGATATCAATTTAATACAAAAAATTATAGTAAAAAATAAAATTAAACTTAACCTCATTAATATTTCTATAGTCTGGAATTTAATTAAATTAAAAAATAAGTATGATTTTATGTTTTACGTCAATAATAAATTATTTATAAATTAAATTTTAAATTTTAAAAAATACTACAAATTTCACACGTCTCTTAATTATAAAATTTAAATTTTATAGCACATGTATTTATAAAAATTAAATTATAATAATGATTATTTAACCAATCATCGACTTAAATTAATTTTTATAAAATTAAACATTAAAGAACTAAATATTAAGAAATTTTTAAAAATAATCGGAAACGGTGCGTAAGTTTGCAAATTTTAACATTATGTTTAAAATAAATAATGAAATTATCGTAAAATTTAATTTTAATATTTCAAAAAAAAATTATTTTTGTTATTATTAATTATAAAATTTAATTATTAAAAATATGTTTTGTTTTTTTTTTTTAATTTTGTTGACGTTTTAAAAACGAGCAAAATTGATTTTAATAAAACGTTCAAAAATTTTTAAATTCATTTCGTTTATTAATTTTAATATTAATTTAATTATTTTTTTTTATTAAAAAATGTTTTGTCGTATAATCCTTGTTTATCATTTAAAATTTTTAATATAAATTTTAAAAAAATTTCTTTAAAAAATAAATTTAATATTTTTTTTGTGTATTTTAATTTTATTTAAAATTAGCAAATTATTAATTATAGTTTATAAATTTAAAATATACTCATACAATGGGTTTCAATTTAAGTTATTTAAAAAATAGATTAATGATAATAAAATTGTGATTTTTATATAATTTTATTATTATTAAAAATTTATCAAATTTATTTTAATTAATATTAAAGTAAAAATTTTATGAAATAATTAAATTTTAAAAAAGATAAAATAAAAATAAAAATAGCAAGTTTACACATGTTTGCTTTAAAAATAAAAATTTTTATTAAATTTTTTAATTAAACGTATATTTTATATTTTTATAAAATTTAAAATTTAAATTCTTATCGAATAAGTCGTTCTTTTTTATTAAAAATTTTCATATTTTTTAATATTTAAAATATTTTAAATATGATTAGCGAGTTGTTTAATTTTTTTTTTAAAAAACAATTATTTTTTTTTGTTATTTTAAATAAACTTCATAAGATATGTAAAAAAAAAATTCTGAAATTTAATACTTTGACTCAATATTCAATAAATTTAAAAAATTTCGATAAATATTTTTAAACTAAATGTTTTATTTAAAAAAAAACTCATTTTTTACAATAATTATAAAATTATTCAATTATGCTGTTTTTAAAATTTGCGAAATCAAATTGTCGCAATCGATGCTTTTGGTAAAAATAATTGCATATTTTATATTTATTTTTAAAAAATCAACACTTTGTTCGTCTTAATGGAGATTATTTTGTAATTTTATTAAAAATGATACTTAAAAATTTTAAAAAAATTTGCTAATGTTAGAAACATTTAAAAAAAATTTAAACTGTAAAAAATATTGTATTTAAAAAAAAAACGTTCTCAATTATCATAATTTTAGAATTTTTGTAGAAATATTTTATAATTAAATTTTGAGCCTTAAGAAACATTATAAACATAATAAATAAATTTTATATATTTTATAATTACAGAATTTAAATTTTATTATTTTAAAAAAGTTTTTTTTAAATTTAACATCA